>MDKH01052859.1:0-53971 GCA_005239495.1 Nicotiana undulata
TTATTTGTTTACTAATTAAGAATCAACTATTTCTAAACTGTAAAAGAAACAATCACACAGTTAGTTCACTGTTGGTTTGCCAAGCGGTAATGTTGGGCGCCATCACGACCTATAGGAGAAATTGGGTCGTGACATTGGAAGGATACATAATATGATGAAAATACAATAATAACTGACACTCAACACATAGATGTATAAGAAGGTCAAATTTATAAAGACGAGGCTACGATAGTCAAAGTCATGAAGTACTTGGCAGTAAAGGAAAAATCCCAGTTTAAGGTGCATAGATCAAGTGAAAGCAGAAATTAAGTTGTTTCTCGTAAGTCTGTGGTTTTACACTTTTAAGTTGTGGTTGTCACCGTGTAGTACTGTATAGTCGTTGTAGTTTTTCATTTAGTATTGTTGATGGCAGTGTGTATCACTATTTGTATTGCATGTAGTTCTGTTTATTGATGGAAAAGTTTATATCCTTGTGGTAGGTACTGCCTAGTGTGCATCAACAACAACCGTGATTGGTGTTTTAAGTCTTCGAGCCTGAAAAAAGCAAAACTTTTCAAGGCCATAAATTTCAGCAAAATGCACCCATGTCCGCTGAAAGACAGATCTTATGCACAATGTTGAGCTACTGCAAAACTCATCGGCAATCTTCTGATAGACAAGTATAAAGACCCTGTAACGACCAGGTCGGTCATTTTAAGAGTTATAGCCTCGATCCCCTGTTTATTTCTTTCCCCATACCTTTTTCTACTTATATGTCTTGCCGGGAGGTGTTGGTTGTGATTTCAGAGTGATTTGGGACACTTAGTCCCAAAACGGAAGCTTAAGTATTAGGATTTTGACCGTAGTCGGGTTGTGTGAAGATGACTCCGGAATGGAGTTTCGTCGGTTATGTTATCTCTGTTGGGTGATTTTGTACTTAGAGGCGTGCACTAATTGTGTTTTTAAGGTCAGCATCTTATTAATGACGAAAGTCAGATTTTTGGATATTTTGAACGGTAGTGGACTTTTTGATATCGGAGTCGGATTTCGATTTCGGAAGTTGGAGTAGGTCCGTAATGTTGAATATGACTTTTGTGCAAAATTTGGGGTCAATAAGACGTGGTTTGATAGGTTTCGGCAACGGTTGTAGAATTGGAAGCTTCAAGTTCATTAAGTTTGAATCGGAGGGTGATTCGTGTTTTTAGCGTTGTTGGATGTGATTTGAGGGCTCGACTAAGTTCGTATGGTGTTTTAGGACTTGTTGGTATCTTTGGTTGATGTCTCGGGGGCCTTGGGTGTGTTTCGGATCATTATCGGATGCATTTTTGACCTAGAGAAATGGTTGAAGTTATGTGATCTGGTGCATCTGGTTTCCTTATACGTGATCGCGAGAGAGGGGCCGCGATCGCGTAGGCTTAGCTGGGTAAAAAAGGTTTTGTTCTTCGCGTTCGCAGGCAAGGGTATGCGAACGCGTACTGGTGTGGAGTGGTGCTTAGCGAACGCGTGGCCAAGGTCGCGTTCGCGTAATGTTAAGGAGGCTAAAGCTGGGCCACGCGCTTTGTTCATCACGAACGCGTGAGGACGTTCGCGATCACGTAAGTATGAGAGCCAGTGCATCGCGTTCACGTGGTGATTTATGCGTTCATGTAGGGTTAAATCCTGGGGCAGAGAAGTTGTGCTTCGCGATCGCAAGGTTATTTTCGCGATCGCGATTAAGGAATCACTGGGCAGACTTATATAATTTCAAAAATGAGGGTTTAGCCATTTTTATCAAAACTTGAGTTTGAGATCTCGAATTGGAACGAGATTTTGAGGGATTTTTAGAGACATCGATTGGGTAATGATTCTACACTTTTTTTTTATATCCCACTAATCTATTATTAATTCCTTCATTAATTTCGGATTTGGTGTTGAAAATTTGGGAAAAATGGGAAGAAGTTCTTCAACTAAAATATTGAATTTTGAAAGAGGAATTGAGGCCGGATTCGAGTAATTCTTATATGGTTGGACTCGTGATGAATGGGTATTTTTGTGAATTTTATCCGATTCCGAGACGTGAGCCCAGAGATGCCTTTTGGGTCGATTTCCTAGTTTCTTGCTTTAGCTTAGATTTCAGTAATTAGATTAGTTTCTTATAGATATGTTTATGGTATGTAATTGATTTTGGCTTGCTTAACCTTGTGTGGGGGAAATCCCCTTAGGATTTGGTACTGATATGATATGTGATTGCCGTGTACGCGAGGTGACGAGTGCGTACATGGGCTATTTGTTGTAAAACCTGATTTTACTGAGTAATTTTCTGTTTTCATCTTAATTGAGTATACTAGCATGTGTAGCTATCCTGTTAGCCTAGAATAGCATACTTACGTGTCTTAAAAGATTAACTGAACTCTTTGTAGCATGCTTAGTGAATTCCTGCTTCTTTTTCTTGACTTGTACTTAGTCTAAACTGTAGATTCTCTTGTTTTAGTTGTTATCTTCATTTGTTTGAGTCGTGTATTTACTTTGGGACTACGGGACAATATTCCCGGGAGACCCCCTTGCATACTTACTTCCGAGTCTACGAGGCGGTACATCGAGAGTTCTCCATGTACATTTACTTTGAAACTACGAGGCGGTACCTCGGGAGTTCTCCTTGCATATTTATTTTGTGACTACGAAACGGTATCTCGGGAGATCCCCTGCTGTTTACTCAGTGTGTTGAACTATTATTTGCTGTGTTTTCCTTTTGCTTAATTCTAGTCTATTATTATACTGTATATTTCCTGCCTCGTTTATTATTTACCATTGGTCCTGACCTGACCTCGTTACTACTCGACCGAGGTTAGGCTTGGCACCTACTTGGTACTATTGTGGTGTACCCATACTACTTTTATGCATATGTTTTCGTGTGCAGATCCAGGTACATCATTCTAGCCACATTATTAGTCGTGCACCTGCTGCTGCTACGGAGACTTCGAGGTACATCTGCTGCATCCGCAGACCTAGTAGTACCCCTCTTTCTTTTGTGTAGTTCTTCTTCTACTACTTCTAAATACTGATGTATAGAACAGATAGTAAATTCTTAGAAGCTTGTGACTTATGATGTTCCGGGTCTTGGGAAAACTCTGTATGCACTTTGAGAGGTTTTATTGTATATGCCGAGTGGCATCTCTATCGACTATTTCATTTCTGTTACTGTTAATGGTTTAGATTTATGATTCATTTTTGTTGCTATTCTGCAAATTCTAGGCTTACCTAGTCGTAGAGACTAGGTGTCGTTGCGACCTCTCACGGAGAGAAGATTGGGTCATGACAGACCCAAAAACAATATACACTCCTAGTGACATAATTGGAGACATGAACACGCAATATGGTCATCAAAGGACATATATGCAAGCATGGAGATCAAGGGAATATGCAGTCCAACTAGTGAGAGGGAACCCGAGCGAATCATATGAAAAGCTGCCAAGCTAATTTTATATGTTGGTTCTTACAAATCCTATGTCGGTGGTAAGTTTGAAAAAAATAGAGGAAGGCTTTTTCATGTATGCTTTCGTTGCACTATATCCATCTATAAAATGATGGCGGTATTGCAAACCGGTTGTTGTACATGGAACCTTTATTAAATCGACATACACAGGAACATTATTGATAACAACCATACAAGATCTAGCAGGTACAAATACGAATAATATATATATATATATATATATATATATATATATATACACTCCAATATGTTTATATTATTCAATTTATTAGGTAGTATCCTACCACTCGCATATGCCATAGTAGATTCAGAGAATAATGCTTCCTAGGAGTGGTTTTTTGCGAGGTTCAAGGATTTCGGGAAAGTGATGAGAGTCCGTGTGTAACTACTATCCATGATTATGTCCGGGTAGATTTAGGTCTACACCATGCTTTGTTAATATTGTTGCTTGTTTATGCTTACTAATTGTTTGGAATAAAGCAGAGGTTGAGTATTTCAATATTTGAAGGGTTCCTAGTTGAATTTCTTGTTTTGAAAAGAATTGAGGGATATTATGAATTTGAGAAAAACTATGTTCAACCGCGTCGTAAATATATTCCGCGAGCAGGGTAAATTTCCACTACTCTCATTGAGCGGGTTGTTCGCCTCGGCAGGTTAATAGATGCATCAATGGTTCGTGTCGTTCGACCCTCGACAGTGCACAGTATATGTATATGTATTTTGGATCGGGTCGTACGTCCACGACATAATTCGTGCGTAAAGATA
The DNA here is from genome assembly GCA_005239495.1 of Nicotiana undulata. Classification (NCBI taxonomy): domain Eukaryota; kingdom Viridiplantae; phylum Streptophyta; class Magnoliopsida; order Solanales; family Solanaceae; genus Nicotiana; species Nicotiana undulata. The sequence goes on from MDKH01052859.1 coordinate 4,217, forward strand.
TTGGGAGCTCCTTTATATTTAATATTGTTTCATTGGCTTGAGAGGTGAAATAGTTAGATGAGGGAAGGACTTGGATCCTACTTACGATAACATGATTGTTTATTCATTTTCGTGCTCTGAGTTCTATTATCATTTTATATAGCATGCTTAATTAGAACTCCATATTATTACATTGTTGGCCCATAGTAAGTGTCGAAGTCGATCCCTCGTTACTACTTCTTCGAGGTTAGACTATATACTTACTGGGTACATGTTATTTATGAACTCACGCTACACTTCTACACTTGATGTGCAGGATCTGAGGCAGGTGCTTCTAGATATTAGTCCAGCGCGCACGCTTGACTTCTAGTTCGAGACTCCACGGTGAGCTGCCCTTCCGAGCCGTTCTGCAGCAACCGAAGTCTTTCTGTTGTTTTTTTCTATCTATTTTATTTCAGACAATAGAGTAGTAAATCTTTTGTATATACTACTAGTAGCCCATACTCTTATGACACCAGGTCTTGGAACACAGTAGTAGACTCTTGTTTTTTTATTGGTTTATTACATTGACCATGATTGCACTTATTAGCTTTCATGTTACTTATTTCTTTATATCCATTACGTCTTGAACCTTTTTAAAATTTAAAGAAAGTTTGATTACTTGGAAAAATCTTTAAATAGAGAAATCACATGGTTTATTCGTTGTTGGCTTATCTGGCGACGACACTAGGCGCCGTCACGTTCTAAAATGGAATTGTTCGCGACACTTAGTATGAAAGAAAAATTCTAAAAAACTATATTCAGACAAAGATGATCAATCTAAGAAAACTCCAAATTATTTTATTCAGCCAAAGATGATCAATAAAATAATTTTTGAATCACATTAAATTAAAAATAACAACAAAATCAATTACATGGCGTGAAATGACAGGTCGACATCCAATTGGTAATGTTGGAACGGTGGAAACAAACGCCATCTCATCTATCCAACTTATTTAATGAATCCCTGGAACCTTCCTCATAGCGGTAGCATTAGCGATGGTTGGTGTTAATCATTGTTGGAATAATCAAGATTGGCTTTTTGTCATGACCCAATGTTAGATAATTAATTATCCATTTTTCAACATTTAAAACAGTACAACCATAATAATTAACGATTAGCAAAGCTGAACTACATAAGATAAATTCTTATCATAATACGGTATAGTCTACTCCCATAAATCTAGAGTCACGAATACATGATCATACTAGAATTCTATAGATAATGTCTGAACAAAATACAACTGTTCGAATTAAAGTAAATAGTAAAAATAGGATAGAAGGGGACTCCAGGGACTACGAATGCCAGCACCTCTACCTCAAGTCTTCTGCAGTAAGTCAATCCGAACAAGAACCTCTCTACACGTCGTTTGGGATGATATCAGTATCTGCACAAGAAATGCATAAGTGTAGCATAAGTACAACTGACCCCGCGTACTCTATTAGTGCCGAGCCTTACCTCAACGAAGTAGTGACGAGGCTATGGCAAGTCACTCGCAATAAACCTGTACGAAACAACAATAACAGAAAATAGGAATAGAAATAAAGCAGTAAACTCATATAAACGGGCCCGAAGGTCAACTACTAGAGGGTCCCTGAATAAGATAAATTCTACAATAAGATGATCTCAAACCTCATATCACAATAATGGAAATAAACTCTACAACCATAAACAACTACAACACATCAAATCCGTAACGGTGTGCAACCAGATCCCAAGTTTCAGTACAATAATTTTTATAGTGTACAACTCAATCCCAATATCATATCATATCCATTCCTATTTTGTTGTTGTGTGCAAACTAATCCCCCAATATCATTTCATTTTAGTACCGTTGCGATGCACAACCCGATCCCCCAATTCATTTTATTAACATAAACAACTCGACACTGATGTTTACGAAATATCAACACAAAAGAGAATGAAACGTGCGGAACATTAAAGAACTACCAATACAAACGAAGAATATCCAATACCTCATGATCTCAAACCTTGACGATCCAACAATACAAGAACAGGTAAATGGCTCACGTAATCGAAATGACATAATAAGGTGTATCATAATATAAGGACAATAAAAGCAGGTGAAAACATGTGACAATGTGAATATACAATTAAGGCAAGTAGGAACATGTAGCAGGTAAGTAGTTATTGAGGGAGAAATGGACAAATCAAAATAAATAATAATTGAATAACAACTAACATGTAAAGCATAGATATCAAGTAAGAATATGCAGTAGTTAAAGCATATAATAAGATATACATGGAATAAATAATGAGATGGAAGTAAATATCCCAATCCCACAAACTTTAATCCCATGATGGCGCATATACGTTGTTTTCCCAAAAAATTCACATAACAAACAGACCAACAAGTCCCAATTTACTCAAGTCAAGGTTAGACACAATACTTAGCGCACTCCACAACAAACTCAATCAATCCACCACGGCTTGCTATTTGATCAAGCCTTCAAACCAACCAAATCTAAAAAAGTATTGATCAAATAATTCAAAATAAGCTTTAGAAACTACTCACAAAGGAAAAAGGTTCAATCGTTGATGAATTTGAAATTGTCAACAAGTCCACTTGGTAAAAATCAGAGATTCGGACCAAAATCCGATCACCCTCGAGCTCGGTTATGTGATTTTTCAAAATCTAACCTCAATTCAAGGTCTAAATCTCAATTTTACAAAATTTCTAATTTCGATCCAAATCCCTAATTTCTACGATGGAAATCCTAGATTTGATGTTAAATACTCTTGAAAAGTAATGGGTAATTGAAACAAAGTGGATTAGAGTTACTTACCAATGATTTTAGGGGGAAAAAAAGCTCTCAAGACAATAGCCTCTAGAGTGTTTAGGGTTGAGAGATGGTGTAAAATGAGTTAAGTCCCATTTTCCCCCTTTTTTACCCAGCTGCAGGTATCACAATTACAAATTCTTTTTAGCAATTACGATCAGCACGCTCAGAGGTACCTGGATTTGCACAAAAATTTATAGCAAGCGTAATATGAATGCATCACAACGATACCTAGTAAGTATCAAGCCTAACATCGGTAGAGTCGTGAAGAGGTCAGGTCAAGACACCTACTGAACATATAAACATGTGCATGTATTAGTATAAACTTACAGAGGAATGAATATCACTATAAGGTTAAACATAGAAGAATAACAATATAACACTAGCAAATGGAAAGTAGAAGCAAAACATAGAAACAAGGAGTAAACAGGTAATAACGCTGCGAAGTAATCAGAACGCAATTAAAGTACCAGTGAACCCAACTAAGGAAAAGCAAATGACATCATAATAATCAACCGTCTTTTCACTAGGTTTACACAAGAATCACCCTCAGGTACTATACCTCAAAATCACAAATCACGGGTCCCAAATTACAAATCATAATCACATCACATCTCTTACCAACATTACCAATCATAACTACATGGACAACTAACATGCCCATATCATTATAACCTCGGATCTACAGGGACAACTAACGTGCCAATGGTATCAATACCTCATATCCGCACGGACAACTCGCGTGCCACCTTCCGATCTGCGCACAGAAAAGGCAGGTATATAACCATACATGTACATGATCAATAAGCATCAATAGTTATACTCCCGGACTGATATAGGTGACATGCTATGGTATGCTTGTGAAAATGTACTAATGTAGCCCAAATCAGCAGGTAAGAATCAGAGACACCGAGTAGCACATAGGAAACTACACAACAAAACTCATAATATGAATGAAACAAATAAGAATGTCACACCACCACACAATTATCATCAATAACAATTCCCACATGGCATCACAAATCGTCCCTGACATAACCTATGTTATCTAGCCGCATGCGCAATAATAAAGTATATGCCCACCTTGTCTCGCCATACGCGCATAATAATTATTCCACCTTGTCTCGCTACATGCACAAACCCAACAAATATAGCCTCTCTTGTCACGCCGCATGTGAAAATATCAATAATAACAATAGCATGGACAACTCACGTGCAAACACCCCAACAAATCCTCTCAATAATTCCACATGTGCCAAAAAACACAATATCACAATATAACAACTTGCACCACATGTGCCCATATGCCATAACACTTCCACAACAATAATCCCAATACCACAACCACACATAGACCACGCCTGAACAACACTTAGTACAACAACATCAACAATAACATGAGAGTATGACAAATAAATCAACACAAAATTTACAACACAATGAAATAGAGGAATACGCTCGACAATGAAAGGCATAACAAGTGATAATGAGCCCAATTAAGAATAACTCAACTATGAAAAAGATAACACGTGGAAACAAAAGAGGCACCAATTTCAATTAAAGCATATAGGAGTAAAATGGCAATAAAATAAATAACATGAATTAACAACTTCAATTAGAGCATGTGAGAGTAAATTCAACAAAGAAATATATAACATGTTATGATAAGTTCAATAAAATGCATGGAAGGAGTCTAGAAGTCTACACGAGTCAAAATATCACATATAATTCATGTACACACTCGTCACCTCGTGTACACGTCGTCCACATAATACAAATAATACAATCAAACCAATCCCTACGGGGTAGTTTTCTCTCACAAAGTTGGACGAGATACTTACCTCGAAGCCCTCAATCGATACACAAAAATAGCTTTTCCTTTCTTGGCTCAAATCTAACCAAAATCGACTGAATAACATCAAATAATTCAAAATAAATCAATTACAGTAGATAAAGCTATGATCTTTATACAATTTCCCAAAGCCAACAAAAGTTAACCCCGGCCCCGCCCCGTCAAAATCCTGGACCAAGGGTAGATTCCGACCACCCATAACCCCACGAGTCCATACATGTGTTTTGTTTCAAAATTCGAGTCCAACTCGACTCTCAAATCCTAAATCTTCATTTTCAAAACATAGACAAAGTCTTCTAAAAATTTCACTTTGATTCTCACAAATTTGATGTTAAATCTCATATATAATCATGAAAGTCCCTCCTACAAATTGCCTCCTATCGAATCTAGGGTTCAAATATATGAAAATGAGAATACAATCCCGACTTCCAGCCCTTATGTCCAGGCACAAGTGTCGCAAATGCAAAGAATGATCGCAAAAATGACATTCCTCACACCCCTGCAAATGATCGCAAATGCAACGATTTTATTGCAAATGCGAGCTTGAACATATCCGAAAAAGCGACCAAAATGATTGCAATTGCGATCTGGCCCAGCCCAGGCACCCATCATAAATCGAACAAGTTGTTCACAAATGCAAACCAAGCAGATCCCAGCCTATCTCGCAAATGTGATGTCCCTCCTCGCAAATGCGAGACTAAAAATGCAAACAAAATCTCGCATTTGCGAGATATGAAGCATATGTACAAAAACCAACTGTAACGACCCGACCGGTCGTTTTGCGTTCTAGGATCTCGTGCCCCTAAATGAGACTTCTCGTAGTTTCTTTTACTGATTTATGACTTGTGGGGATGGGTGGTTTGGGATTTGGAGGAGTTTGGAGTGGTATAGGAACACTTGGTTCCTTAAGGTTGGCCTTAAAGGCCAAGTTTGACTTCGGTCAACATTTTTAGTAAACGACATGAGAATCGAGATTCGACGGTTCCAGTAGGTTCGTATGATGATTTCGGACTTGGGCGTATGTTCGGAACGGGTTTTTGATGACCCAGGAGCGTTTCGGTGCCAAATAGTGAAATTAGAGTTTCCTTAAGTTCAAATTGAGGTTTGGAATGTATTTTTGTGTTATGGAGGTCCAAACGGATTTCCAAGACCGGGAATAGTCCCATTATGTCATTTATGACTTTCTTGCAAAATTTGGTATCATTCCGAGTAGTATAGGTAGGTTCAGCGTAATGAAAGCAAATTCAAGAACTTAAAGTTCTTAAGTTTGATCCTATAGGTTTTGAGGTGTGATTTTTAGATTTAGCGTTGTTTCAGACGTTCCAAAGGCTCGAGAGAGTCCATATTATGATATAAGACTTGTTGGTATAATTGGACGGGGTCTCGGGTGGGCCCAGATATCGTTCGGGCATCGAGCGAGGCAAAAACCAGCAGCAAATGAATGCTGGTGCGACTGCACCTGCGGAGGCCTAGCCGCAGGTGCGAGACCGCTTCTGCGGTCCCCTGTCTCGTAGGTGCGACCCAGGTAGGGATGCCAAGTTCCGCAGGTGCAGATTATTTTCCGCAGAACACTCCGCAAGTGCGAACCCAGACCCCATTTCCCATTTCCGCAGATGCGAGATTTTTCTCGCAGATGCGAGACCACAGGTGCGGTCCTCGAGCCTCAGGTGCGAAAAGCCTATAGGCAGTGAGGTTCTTTTAAAACACGGGACTTAGCCATTTTCACCATTTCTTTTCAACCATTGGCAATTTTTAGAGCATGCAAAGGGGATAAACGACCTAGCTACTGTAAGGTAAGTAGTTTCTATCCTAAACTTAGTTTGATACTTGAATTCTTAGGTAGATTAACACATTAATTAGTAGAAATCATGGGTTGGAGTAGAAATCTAGGTTTTATGAAAAATGAGAGAATTACCAAAGAATTGTTATGAAATCATGCAAAAACTATGTAATGTTGATCATTAGGCTATGGGTGAGTGTTTCCTTCAAAAATTTCCAGAATCCGAGCATGTGGGCCCGAGGGGTGTATTTTGTGATTTAGGATGAAATAATCGCTTAAATAGGGTAATTTCATACCTTTGAGTATAGATTGATTTATTTATGCATTATTTGGCTAGTTTCGAGTCCTTGGGCGACGAATTTGGAGTTTCGGGCCCATTCTTGACCCGGGGAGTAGACTTGACGCGAGGTAAGTCTCCTTTCTAACCTCGTAAGAGGGAAATGTCCCTTTAGGCGAAATAAATGATCATGTGTTGTTAAGTGCGGGGACTACGTACGTACGATGTGACGAGAGTCCGTGCGTAGTGACTATTCCTGTTATGTCCGGGTAGTTAGGTTCACACCATGCCTCGTAAATTTCGTAAATTACTATATGCCTTGTAATTCCTTCGTATGCAAATTCGTTTCATGAATTTTCTCTTAATATGTGTTTTAGACGAATCATTATTATTTGTGGAAAAGGGGGATTTAAAGAAAGGATGTTATGTGTATATGTGACCGCTTCACAATATACGTATATTCCGCGAGCGGAGTATTTGTTTCCACTACTCTCATGGGAGCGGGCCGTACGCCACGACAGATTAATAGATGCATCTATGGTTCGCTCCGTTCGACCCTCCGACAGTGCACATTTACTATTATGTTGTCCCAAACTGTATCCGCTAATATACTGTGCGCATGTTGCTTGTTGATATTGTTCGTGACTTAAACTTTTAGTTGACTTGAAATGACAGATTTGGAGTTGTGTGTTAGAGTTTAGACTCAAAGTAGGTTTCGTAACATGCTAGATATTAACTGTTCTATTATTCATGTGTACTTGTTACTCTCTCTAAGTTATATACATAATTACACTATTTGGACCCTAGTAAGTTTCAAGTCGACCTCTCGTCACTACTTCTTCGAGATTAGACTGGATACTTACTGGGTACATATTATTTTATGTACTCATGCTACACTCTGTACTTAATTGTATAGGTTCTGAGGCAGGTGCATTTGGGTATCAGTTCGAAGCTCGTCCCCGACTTATACGTGATTAGGACTTCTCGGTGAGCTGCTCCAGGTTCATCTGAGGGCCTCAGGGTGTCATTAGACCGGCGCGGGGTGAAGCAGCAGCCAAGAGATGATGACAGACCATGGTTTCCGGCAAGGGAAATGGCCGGAAGAGACGAACAAACTTTATCGGAGAAGAGGAGACTGGAAGTCTCAAGAGAGAACTAGAGAGATAGAGAGATAGTGTGAGAGGAGTGAAATGAGGGGAAGGGGGGTAGTCTTAGGTCTAATTTAGGAAAGGGGAAATCCGGACCGTTGATCAAAATTGATCAACGGCCAGGATTAAATCCTGTATTGGGTCGGGTAGATCAGGGTATTGGGCCTGGGGTAATTGGGTCGTTCAATTGGGGTATTGGGCCAGTTTAATCAGGTGGGTTTGGGTTTAATTTAGGCTATAATTGAAAATTAAAATGGCTATTAGTTAAACACCCATTAAAATAGATAAATATTTAATAAAAAATATCTAGTAATTACAAAAATGAAACTAATGCTAAATAACTTAAATTAAGGTAATTAACTAATATTATAAAATATAAAGTGACTAATTATTGATTTAAATGGCATAAAACGTATACTTAGGCTATAATTGTAAAATTGCTGTAATTATAGCTAAATAATGCCAAATTGGCTAATTTATGAAATAATTAAATCCTAATAGGATTAAAAATAGTATATTGAGCTGGGAAATAATTTGAAATTATTTATAATACAATTTATGCATAATTATAGAGTATAAAATATTGAATAATTTGGAAAAGAAATTAATAAAAATATGGAAGATTATGGAAAAATGCCAGTTATTATAAAAAGTGATTTTGCCGGTATATATGTAAATTTAAAAATATTTTGCGGGAAAATTGGGTATCAACAACGGGCAGAGGGAGTCTGAGCTCCTTCCCCAGTTTGAGAAGTAACTGATGCAGCTGGAACCAATCCCGCATGATCCAATGTACCAAACATGCTCAGGAACTACGCTAACGTCTCTAGAAGCCCAGGGGTAGCAACAGGCGCCTCTGGTGCCAATCCCTCAATCGCATTTGTAAAGACCCGTAAAATTTCATGTCTAAAATAATGCTCGAATAGGTTCCCGTGTTGTTATAACTGTAGAAGTTCTGAAAAACGGACCCTTTTTGAAGTAAAAAGTACCTCGGGACTTAAAAGATAAAATTTTCCAGAATTGCGTTGATATGCGGCCCAATATGCGATCGCAGATCAGGTATGCGGACCGCATAGTGGTCGCATACCTGAAGAGCCTTCTGTCCAATTTGAGGACAGCTATGCGGCACAAGATGCGATCGCATTTTGGGAATGCGGACCGCATAGCTGTCGCATCCTTGCACCTCCATTTTCGTGGAGGAGGTTATGCGACGCATTATGCGATCGCATAACATGTATGCGGCCCGCATAATGGTCGCATACCAGGGCAGTCCGGTTCCCTTTTGGCCCAGTTGAGGGCCAACTATGCGACAGGAATGCGGACCGCATAGCAGGAATGCGATCGCATTCCTGACCGTATTTCCTGCTTCGGGGCTCTTTTAATTTCTAATTTTTCACCCGACCCCCAGTTTAATAAAACACCCCTCCCTTCATTTTTAACATGCATCTGAACAAAATAGAGAGAAGTGAGAGTGGGTTCTAGATATAGAGGTCCCCATCTTCCCCAAATTGATTCTTCAAACATCACTCAGGCCCGAAAATTATCGAGTAATCTTCATCTTCTTCACTATAAGAGGTAAGTCCCCGCCCCATTTCCTATTAAATTCTCAGATTTTAGTTAAAAAGGGGTAGAACACATGAGTTAATTGTGAAAATAAGAGGTAAGACTTGCATGCATGTGAGTAATCTTCCATAACCTAGTAAAGGGAAGCTAGTTGTCACGACCCCAATTCCATAAGTCGTGATGGCGCCGGACACCATTGTCAGGCAAGCCAACCCTTAATTAGTTGAAATTCATTTCTGTTTTATCATCTACGAAATCATTACCTTTCATTTCATTTCATATTCAAATGGATAAATCTTCGTTAATTAAATACAAAAGGAATATCAATTTAATTTAATGAAATAAATCCCAACTCATCCCCAGAACCTAGTGACACAAGTACATGAGCAACTTCTAAGGATTTATACAATTATACAACGCTTGTCCGAAGAACAAATTGGACAAAGACTTTAAATTAAATACAAATACATAGAAGGGAGACTCTATCAGCTGCGGAACGCCTCCGGATGATGCAGCCCGTCTAAGTCTCCAAGTCAACCACTGCTAAGAATGTACCTGTGCAACAAAATGCACAGCAAGTGTAGTATGAGTACGAAAATAAACGTGTACTCAGTAAGTATCCCGCCTAACCTCAGAGAGGTAGTGACGAGAGGTAAAATTAGACACTTGCTAGAGGTCAATTTGGAATATTCAAATGTGACAATAAGCGTGATTATCATAGGCAATTTATTAAGTGCATGAATAAATAATGTCGACTCTTTCCACATTTAACGCTTTAATTCCTCGTCATATTAATAACAATTAATCAACATAGGTGATTTAAGCAATTAACAACTTAATCAACGGGAAGGAACTGCTTCTTCCAAATCTTTAGTAACTCTAAATCTCTATCATTTCAATTGGCAACTTACTATCTCAGGCCAGTAATAAGGCAAAAATCATAGCAACTACGCAACAAATATCATGTGCAAGCAATGCCGAGGGTCGAACGACGCAGACCAACAATAATAAAATGTGCACTGCCGAGGGTCGAACGGCTCGAACCATAGATGCATCTATCTGCCCCGCTCGCGAATCGATCGTGCGACGTAGTTATACATACAAGTAAATAAGGCTAGCCAGCTCGCGAATCATACCTGCGACTCAGGTGCTCATATGTACACAAATCCACATAATAAATCTGTATTTTTATCAAGAAAGTAGTTTTTCTCAGCAAAGTGGTAAAATTCTTCTTAAAGGAACATGAAATATAGCATTCAAACCTTCATTTTGAAACTGATTTTCCAAGTTTAATGTCATTCCATAATATAACCCTACCAGGTATACAATTGTCCACGGAGGAGATCAAATCTCTTTCTAGATGATTAGGAAAATGAACCCTACTCTTCTTCATATATTCAGTTACGATTTCGGTTATATTAGCAGTTTAATATTACGGCAGAATCGCAGGCACAACACGTAAAGAATGCTAGTGGGGCCTAGACTACCCGGACAAGGCATAATAGTAGCTACACACGGACTCCCGTCACCTCGTACGTACGTAGCCCCCGAATATAATAACACATACTTGATTAATTCACCTAGGGGGACAATTCCTCCTCACAAATTTAGAAAGGAGACTTACCTCGCTCCGAAATTTCCATAAACGGCCTCAAAGCCTTCCCGACGACTCCAATCGATGCACAACGCTCCAACCTACCCAAATGATGATAAACCAATGAAAATATACTCAAATATTTGCTAAAAATTCAGATTATATAATTTCCCAACACGCTCAGTGAATTGACTAAAATGCCCTCGGGCCCAAGTGCCCGGTTTCCAAAATTTCGCGAAGATAAACTCTACCTATAGCATTACTAGCTTAAATAAACAATTTACTCCTAATTCCATGCTCAAATTCGTGGTAAAATCCAATATATCAAGTTTTCTAGGTTTTCTCCCAAACAAAACCCAATTTCCTACTAATTTCCATGTTCAAATCCATGTACAACCTTGTATTTAACTTGGAAACATGAAGGAGTTACTTACCTCGTGATTTGTGACAAAAACCCTCTCTTGAAGCTCCTCCAAAATCGCCCAAACCTTAGAAGAAGTGAAGAAATGACCACAATTCTCAGTTTTAAAAAAACAATCTGCCCAGGCCATTTTCGCACTTGCGTAAATTCGATCGCAGGTGCGGCTCTGACTCAACCCAGCAACTCTCGCACCTGCGACCCTCTCCTCCGCATCTGCGCATTCGCAGGTGCAGAAACTTCATCGCACATGCGCTCCTAGCCCAGCCAACCAACACTCGCACATGCGGCGTCCAAGGTCACTCCTGCGGAAATTCCATCGCAGGTGCGGTCGCACCAGATGACAGCAACTTCAGCTCTTTTCCAACTTCAACTTTTGATCCGTTAACCACCCAAAATCCACCCGAGGCCCTCGGGACCCCGTCCAATTACACCAACCCGTCCCAAAATATAACACGGACTTGCTCGAAGCCTCAAATCACATCAAAAAACATCGAAATGACGAATCGCTCTCCAATCCAAATCTTTAAGAACTTAGGATTTCAAACTTCTACACTCGATGTCGAAACCTATCAAAGCACGTCTGATTGACCCCAAATTTTTCACACAAGTCATATTTGACATTACGGACCTGCTCTAACTTCCAGAATCGCATTCCGACCCCGATATCAAATTTTCCACTTCCGGTCGGATTCTTCAAAAACCTTCAATTTTCTATCTTTAGCCAAATGACTTCAAACTGACCTCCGGAAATCTGAATTCACTTCCGATCGCGCTCCCGACTCCAGATTCACCATACGAAGATATTCCCAGACTCGGAATCCCAAACAGACGTCAATAACTCTGAAATGCGCTTCAAGCCAAACTTAGGAAATTCCTTCAAAAAAATGTTGATTTCCACAATATACACCGAAACGCTCCCGGGGTTATCCAAAACCCTATCCGAACATACGCCCAAGTCCGAAATAATCATACGAACATGTTGGAACCTTCAGATCCTGATTCCGAGGTCGTTTACTCCAAATTCCAGTTTGAGTCGATTCTTCCAACTTAAGGCTTCTAAAATGAATATTCTCCTTTCAATTCAACTCCGATCTTCCTGAAATTTCAATTCCGACCATACGCACAAGTCAATATACTTGAAATGAAGTTGTTCATGACTTCCAACGGTTGAATGACGTGCTAGAGCTCAAAACGACCGGTCGGGTCCTTACATTCTCCCCCACTTAAACAGACGTTCGTCCTCGAACGTGCCAAGAACTTCTCTTGAGTTGCGTGAAATCACTGTTTAACACCTCGTGCACCTGCCCATGCTGCCACAACCCATTTGAACACATAAGCCTTGATAAAATCTGAAGATAACCTCATTTATCCATACATCAAATTCTGAACTCAATTCCAACACCGGAAATTCTCTGCTAGGCCTGTTTCTAGTATATGAAGACTGTATCAACTACTACACGAGGCACCAGAACACAACTACGTACCTTTGCTGAATCAACACCATACACCGCATGATCCATTAACAATATCTAACCACAATGACGCTCCCTGAACCTTTATAGCCAAAATTCTACGAATCTGATGCTCTCAATGCACCTTATAGGATATATTCATACATCTTGCTATAATGCTGACGATACTACCACAACGGAGGAGATGTGTAGAAATTCCTAACCAACTGCAGAGTTAATCCAAACATTGAAATCTTTCCTATTTACTTAGATCATTATCTCATTGCAGATCAAATAATGGTGATTGTCCTGAAGTTTACTTCACATAATCTCGTCGCACTTGACCCCTGATCCAATAAATCTCGTCTCACCTAGTATGAACTGTTCAGACAGTAAAGCCTCCCAGACATGACCAACAGTCACACACGATGCCATAATGCGCCAATTAGCCACAACTCGAACATGATACATAAGAAATGACTCAGGAAATGACTACTCAACTCACATAACTAATATAAACTTTCCCCAAAATACATGAAGTATAACATAAGAAAATAAATAAAGGAACCTTACTCATCATCACACTGTTGCGGCGTGCAACCCGATCCAAATACCCGTGGCCACGTGCCACCCGGTCCCATCATAGAATTCACATAAGGAGATATACACGGAGCTGAATTGCTCACTATTACAAATTACTGAATACCGATCACAAGCACGCTAGTTGCACAATACCATTCTGGGGAGACTGATAGAGCCATATGCTACAAGACTCGAGCACAACTGGGGTGCGATATATAATCTGAATCTCAAGAGCCATCCTGCTCATATAACCTCATCACTACGCGGAATCTTAACACATAAGAAATTATCAAGCCGTTTCACAACCCACACGACACAATCACAATATACCAGAATCAACGAAGACGAAACAACAGCTGGTATTCCAACACCCCTTCTATGTGGAGCGCTATACTGAAATGAACACACCAGACTCCTATGAAACCCAAAATCTTGTTTAAATCCAGTAACACACTTGCACTGAACCAAGCTAATAGCATCACCTGGGTCCATAATACCCCGATTCTTCTCATAATAAACAAGAACTACCATCATAGCCTGGACAGACACCCCACCATCCACAATCGACTGAACCAAACGCCTTCCAGGCATAAATTCTCAGTTAAGCAATATTACATTCCTTTATACTTGGTCTAATCCTTTCAATCCCTTAGGTGACTACATGTTACACTTATACAATCTTCCCATGGTCATGCTCCCGCGTCCTTCCACACAAAGAAACAAGTCTGCACATCCGTACCACCGACTACATTAATGTTGTAAAACCATTCAAGAACCCATGATCAGGGTACAAATCCCCTTTCATCGAACATCAATCTCAGGTAACCCTGAAGACAACATCAGCTCATTCTAAACATTCAAATCCCTTATTCTTGCTCCTCCGAGCTCATGACGTCCTTGTTAACACCGAACCGCAATCTCGATTCTTAGTTCCAGTTGCATACCGCTTACGACACCTAACATGCCAATATGGAATAGCATAGGAATTCCACAATAACTCCTGAACCACTACTAGGGTGAACACTTCATCATATAGAAAACCTTTTACTTAGCTCAATTCATGAGAATCATAACCACACACAATCACACCGAAGGTACTGATCATTGTTGCACCTGTGCCATTTCAACCATGGTTAACCAAGTTTATCTTCCTTTTAATCATCGTTAATTGCCTCAGAGATAATAGTATCTCCCTTCAACTCGTAGCAACTCAACCCTCACTCTCCCCGAGCGACCCTGATCCACAGACCATGCTGCCTAAATCTCGCAGCCCGTCTCATACCCTTCCAATAACCCCTTCTATGATCCGGAGTTTATTTCTCTCACTCCCCCAATACTATCATGCATGCCGACAATAACATAGAACACTCCAACCTTTTCCCCTTTCTCAGCAGCTATGCTGCAAAAGCTCGATCCTTACTCACACAGCTGCTTGAAATCCTTAGATACCGCATTCCTTAACCTTTGAATTCACTAGGACCGCTATTAAGAGTCACCCACTCTGACTGGCCCCGAATACAATCAACTCCATGGCTCCTCTAGCACATGAACATCCTCTCAATGAAATACATGACTGAGTCACTGCCCTTAAAACTTGCGTATGCCTCGAGCATAAATTCTGACCTTTCAATCCTTAACCCTGGTCCAATAGGACCTACTTGCACACATTTATAAAATCCCATGCATAATCACTACTCTACTCCCTTCCCTAGCTGAAACAACTTGCCAATATGCTAACAATCCGCAACCCCAAGAGAACACAATCCTACAACCCAATTGTGGGTGGTGGGACTCCCCCACTTAGCCCGAAGCTACATCATTGTACCACCCTAGACCCTGATGAGATCCTTCCTCCTTTGCTAACATGATTTTGCTCAACCAACCCGTCCAATCCCTCCGAATTCTCCTGTTAGCATTCCCTAATTACCTAAATCCTCTAGCAACATTCACACATTCTGCCTCCTACCGAATAGCCCCTATGATTCCTTGTAGAAACTTGCCAACCACACAACCACTAACATACTCCCAAGAGATAGCCCACCTGTGGAAATCACCAACTGACACCATCCAACAACGCTGCGTTGCACCCCCCTCTACAACATCAATACCCCATCCTAAGCATGCTCTCATTCACCAGCCTTTCATGTCCGTCCGCTCCTCATGGACAACTATTAAATACTCTACCACATCTTCCAGTCCACTACCATTATTGCATCCTTCTTCGTCCTTAACAACTCCTCCCTGTTGTATCCAACCTTCCGCCAAAATGACCCACATTCCACTTAAGCTCGTGGACCCAATCACCATCCACTACACTCTCAAATAACTCCAACTTTCCCTCAAGATAGGCGGCTATCTTACCACTGAACTCATGTGCTATGCTGCCGCTCTCCCACTTTGGTTAAACTCATTCATTTAATCACTACCTGAATTCCTTTTCTTATGCCTGGACCTTTAGAAATTTAGCCGCCACTTGACACTTCTCGCGTGACTTCCTTCATCGAATGCTTCCCAATTGTTGCCTCAATTCAATATCATTCTCTGCAGCTCTTAAACCGGCAGATTACCATAACTTCGACTCCCCGAAGATTATCTTCCTCGGGCTACCTTCATTATAAATACTCGTTTAATACTTGAACCACCGCACACCACGGCCTCTAACAGCCGCTTATTCAATACTGTTTAACCACACTCTGACCCAATGAAACTGAAGAAACCATAGCACCGACGAGCTTAACATATTCTATTCGATCAAAGACGGCGATATCACATCACAGGTGAATGCTCCACCCCACTTGAAAACACCAAGTCTTACTACCTTATCAATCCAAAGCCTCACTATTCATAATCCAAATGCTTTTCCTCTGCCGGAACTAAAATACTGAATCTCGAGATCACGCCTTGGGAAGACCTCCCATCAAACCATTCATCACCCCAATATACGGGTAAGCATTCTATCATCACACCCACATCGCGCGATAACCAATCGTAAGCATCATAACCACCTGAGCATAGCCTCCAGGCTCTTAATGAATACAGCTACCGAGCTGAGACAACATATCATTCTTCATGCCGGGCAACAACAACAGCCCAAACAACTATGCACGGAAGACTTCACGCACCATATCTATAGCACCATTACAACTCCTCAAATTCCCGATTCATAACAAGTGCTTCGCGACGCGTAAGATTGAGTAGGAAGAAACATCGGCATAAGCCTCAAAGGAATCAAATCGCATGATGAGGAATCAAGAAGGGAAGTACTCCTAACAGCCTTATAGCCTCTCGAAGATAAGTACATACGTCTCCGTACCGATCCGCAAGACTCTACTAGACTTGCTCGTGACTCGTGAAACCTAAGGGAACCTAGAGCTCTGATACCATGTTGTCACGACCCCAATTCCATAAGTCATGATGGCATCGGACACCACTGTCAGGCAAGCCAACCCTTAATTAGTTGAAATTCATTTCTGTTTTATCATCTTCAAAATCATTACCTTTCATTTCATTTCATATTCAAATGGATAAATCTTCGTTAATTAAATACAACAGGAATATCAATTTAATTTAATTAAATAAATCCTAACACATCCCCAGAACGTAGTGACACAAGTACATGAGCAACTTCTAAAGATTTATACAATTATACAACGCTTGTCCGAAGAACAAATTGGACAAAGACTTTAAATTAAATACAAATACATAGAAGGGAGAGTCTGTCAGCTGCGGAACGCCTCCGGATGATGCAACTCGTCTAAGTCTCCAAGTCAACCACTACTAAGAATGTACCTGTGCAACAAAATGCACAGCAAGTGTAGTATGAGTACGAAAAACAACGTGTACTCAGTAAGTATCCCGCCTAACCTCAGAGAGGTAGTGACGAGAGGTCAAATTAGACACTTTCTAGAGGTCAATTTAGAATATTCAAGTGTGACAATAAGCGTGATTATCATAGGCAATTTATTAAGTGCATGAATAAATAATTCGACTCTTTCCACATTTAACGCTTTAATTCCTCGTCATATTAATAACAATTAATCAACATAGGTGATTTAAGAAATTAACAACTTAATCAATGGGAAGGAGCTGCTTCTTCCAAATCTTTAGTAACTCGAAATCTTTATCATTTCAATTGGCAACTTACTATCTCAGGCCAGTAATAAGGCAAAAATCATAGCAACTACGCAACAAATATCATGTGCAAGCAATGCCGAGGGTCGAACGACGCGGACCAGCAATAATAAACTGTGCGCTGCCGAGGGTCGAACGGCTCGATCCATAGATGCATCTATCTACCCCGCTCGCGAATCGATCGTGCGACACGGTTATACATACAAGTAAATAAGGCTATCTTGCTCGCGAATCATACATGCGACTCAGGTGCTCATATGTACACAAATCCACATAATAAATTCGTATTTTTATAGTGGTAATATTATTCTTAAAGGAACATGAAATATAGCATTCAAACCTTCATTTGAAACTCATTTGCCAAGTTTAATGTCATTCCATAATATAACCCTACCACGTATACAATTGTCCACGGAGGAGATCAAACCTCTTTCTAGATGATTAGGAAAATGAACCCTACTCTTCTTCAGATATTCAGTTACGATTTCGATTATATTAGCAGCTTAATATTACGGCATGATTGCAGGCACAACACGTAAAGCATGCTAGTGGGTCCTAGACTACCCGGACAAGGCATAATAGTAGCTACGCACGGACTCCCGTCACCTCGTACGTACGTAGCCCCCGAATATAATAGCACATGATTGATTAATTCACCTAGGGGACAATTCCCCCTCACAAAGTTAGAAAGGAGACTTACCTCGCTCCGAAATTTCCATAAACGTCCTCCAAGCCTTCCCGACGACTCCAATCGATGCACAACGCTCCAGAACTACCCTAATGATGATAAACCAATGAAACTATACTCAAATATTTGCTAAAAATTCAGATTATATAATTTCCCAACTCCGCTCAGTGAATTGACTAAAATGCCCTCGGGCCCAAGTGCCCGGTTTCCAAAATTTCGCGAAGATAAACTCTACCTATAGCATTACTAGCTCAAATACACAATTTACTCCTAATTCCATGCTCAAATTCGTGGTAAAATCCAATTTATCAAGTTTTCTAGGTTTTCTCCCATAAAAAACCCAATTTCCTACTAATTTCCATGTTCAAATCCATGTACAACCTTGTATTTAACTTGGAAACATGAAGGAGTTACTTACCTCGTGATTTATGACGAAAACCCTCTCTTGAAGCTCCTCCAAAATCGCCCACACCAAAGAAGAAGTGAAGAAATGACCCACAATTCTCTGTTTTAAAAAAACAATCTCCCCAGGCCATTTTCGCACCTGCGGTTTAATAGCCGCTGCTGCGGCTCCGCACCTCCGGAAATTCCATCGCAGGTGCGGCTTTGACTCAACCCAGCCCACTCTTGCACCTGCGACCCTCTCCTCTGCATCTGCGCATTCGCAGGTGCGGAAACTTCATCGCACCTGCGCTCCTAGCCCAGCCAGCCAACAATCGCACCTGCGGCGTCCAAGGCCGCTCATGCGGAAATTCCATCGCAGGTGCGGTCGCACCAGATGACAGCAACTTCAGTTCTTTTACAACTTCAATTTTTTATCCGTTAACCACTCGGAATCCACCCGAGGCCCCCGGACCCCATCCAATTACACCAACCCATCCCAAAACATAACACGGACTTGCTCAAAGCCTCAATCACATCAAACAACATCGAAATGACGAATCGCTCTCCAATCAAAATCTTTAAGAACTTAGGATTTCAAACTTCTACACTCGATGCCCAAACCTATCAAAGCACGTCCGATTGACCCCAAATTTTGCACACAAGTCATATTTGACATTACGGACCTGCTTTAACTTCCAGAATCGCATTCCGACCCCGATATCAAATTTTCCACTTCCGATCGGATTCTTCAAAAACCTTCAATTTTCTATCTTTAGCCAAATGACTTCAAACTGACCTCAGGAAATCCGAATTCACTTCC
Source organism: Nicotiana undulata (assembly GCA_005239495.1). Classification (NCBI taxonomy): domain Eukaryota; kingdom Viridiplantae; phylum Streptophyta; class Magnoliopsida; order Solanales; family Solanaceae; genus Nicotiana; species Nicotiana undulata. The sequence continues at coordinate 23,728 of MDKH01052859.1, forward strand.
GATCGCGCTCCCGACTCCAGATTCACTATACGAAGCTATTCCCAGACTCAGAATCCCAAACGGACGTCAATATCTCTGAAATGCGCTTCAAGCCAAACTTAGGAAATTCCTTCAAAAAAATGCTGACTTCCACAATATACACTGAAACGCTCCCAGGTTATCCAAAACTCGATCCGGACATACGCCCAAGTCCGAAATCATCATACGAACCTGTTGGAACCTTCAGATCCTGATTCCAAGGTCATTTACTCCAAATTCAAGTCTGAGTCGATTCTTCCAACTTAAGGCTTCTGAAATGAATATTCTCCTTTCAATTCAACTCCGATCTTCCTGAAATTTCAATTCCGACCATACGCACAAGTCAATATACCTGAAATGAATTTGTTCATGACTTCTAACTGATGAACGACGCGCTAGAGCTCAAAACGACTGGTCCGGTCGTTACACTAGTTAAAGTAATCTGTCACTAAAAAGGGTTTAGTTAAGCTAAGGGAACACATGGTGTTTAATAAAATGCTCAAATGATTTCAAGATTCTTAATTCTAAGGTAAATGTGTCGCATTATGAACTATATTGACGGTGTTAGACGGTTCGGTGAATTGTGATAGATATTAAAGGGGAATTTCGACTCGAGGTATGTATGGCAAACTTTAATCTTTGTAGAGTCATCTTGTTGGTGTCCAAGGACACGGTAAGAATTTCTTGCTTGAGTATATGAGAATTGATTGTTCGGCTGTGTTGAGGTGTAAGATCTCATTCCCTGATTTTCTTAGTTGATTACCATGCTAATTAAGATTGTGAAGGGTGATTCTCTGTGCTTATCCTATCATGTGTAAGGCTTGTTAAACGTTCAAATATGTCGATATGGGAGTATGTGCTACTAAATGAAAGAATGTTAATGTACCCTAATGTGGGAATGTATTTAATTGCTAAAGGTCGTGTGTGGAAAATGATGAACATAAATTGTGAATTGAATTAGGTGAGTTAAATAATTTTGGCAACACCATATATGAATCATTGTTTGGTAAGGATCATTGTGCCTTGATTTCACATATTATAGGTTGATATGAACTTATGTTCTTGATGATGAAAATCCCTGTGAAATTGATTGGTTGTTGTTGCTAGCAAATGTGATTGTACGGTGGGATCGGGTTGCACGCTGCAACACGAAGTAATAAGGGTGAGATGTGATTGTACGGTGGGATCAGGTTGCACGCCGCAACACGAGGTAATAAGGGTGGAGAGATAATAAGGGTGAAATGTGAATGTACGGTGGGATCGGGTTGTGCGCCGCAACACGAAGTAATAAGGGTGAGATGTGATTGTACGGTGGGATCAGGTTGCACGCCGCAACACGAGGTAATAAGGGTGGAGAGATAATAAGGGTGAAATGTGAATGTACGGTGGGATCGGGTTGTGCGCCGCAACACGAAGTAATAAGGGTGGAGAGGTAATAAGGATGAAATGTGAACTGATGAATAATCGAAATGAGTAATTGTGAAATCTTCATTGTGATTTTCTGTATTTTTATGTGGTATCTATGTGGTTGCCTTGACTGTCTTCCAATTGGGTACTATTTGATTTTACTTAGAATAAACTTTGTTCATACATACTAGTACTATTCAAAAGTACTAACGTCCCTTTTTTCGGGGGCGCTACATCTTTTATATGGATGTAGGTGGTTCCATAGTAGGTAGTTCATCCCGCCATTAGTGGTGCCTCCTCTTCATCTTTTCAGCAGTTCTAGTGAGCCCCATTTCCTCTCGGGGCCGTGTAAGGACTATATCATTCTCTTTTGCTTATGTTGTAAAAGGTATAGCCGGGGCCTTGTTACCGACAATTTATGTAAAACTCCTAGTACTCTTAGAGGCTCCGTAGACACTGTGTGGGTTGTACATATGTATATTTTGGGCGGTAGTTGTACTCACTTGTAGTTGTGGATCGCATCGGAAACGTTTTATGTATTATATATGTTTTTGGATTATCAAATGTTGAAAATTAAAAGAGGAAAATGAATTATGTTGTAAATCGTACTTTGTATCTAAATGGGCTAATTCCTATGGAACAATGTATATTATGAACATGGGGTAACGCGTTGGGTAGGAAAGGCAATCCAGGTCCGCTTGACTGGGTTCATCTGATTAGGCGCTGGTCTCGTCCCTCGATTTTGGGGCGTGACAAACTTGGTATCAGAGCCTAAGGTTTTAAAAGTGTCCTAGGATGTCTCGGAGTCGTGTCTAGTAGAGCCCTTCTTATCGGTATGTTGTCGACCACATCTATAATTAGGGGGCTGTATGGACATTTAGGAAAATACCCTTTCATTGTTACTCTGTATCGTGTGATGAAGTGGAAGGTGAGAATATCTTTATCTAACTTGTGCATTGTCCTAATTTTCAGTAAATGGCACCTAAGAAGAGAGCTCGACTCAGCCTAGAGGCCAATGCCACCCCAAGTGTGGCCATAAATTCCTTATCTGATGGTGCGGGTGAGAATGATTCCTCGACCATGAATCTGCCTGACCCTTCCATTCCAGGCCAAACTATTCCAATTCCTGCTCCTGCGGAGGGTGCCACAGTTCCTCCCGCGGATGTTCCTGATCCTTTCTCAGTCCCAACTTACGGTCCCGGTATTTTTGATGGGGACCTCAGGGGAGCTATTCATATGTTGACTCAGCTAGTGGCCTCCCAGGCCCAAAGATCACATACTGCCCCTGCGTCCTCTAGCGAGCAAGGGGATTCTTCATGTTCCAGATTCAACCAGTTTCTGCGGCTAGCCCCTCCAGAGTTCACCGGCACCGACCTAGAGGCCGATCCTCAGGAGTTTGTAGATGAAATATACAAGACTCTCCGGGTTATGAGGGCTATTGAGACAGAGGGATTTGATTTAGCTTCCTATCGTCTAAAGGGAGCAGCATATTCATGGTTCGAGATGTGGGAGAGTTCTCGTGGGGAGGGGATCCCTCCGGCGAGGTGGGATGAGTTTGTAGAAGCTTTTATGGATCATTTCTTTCCTGCCGAGACTAGGGAAACCCGTGCTGAAGAGTTTGAGGTCCTTAAGCAGAGCAACATGAGTGTGTGGGAGTAACATATGGAGTTTGTGTGTTTGTCCAAGTATGCTACCCACATGATTCCGACTATGGAGGCAAGAGTTCGTCGGTTTATTTAGGGCCTTGGTCCCTTGATTGTCAATGAGGCTGCTACAACTACTTTGCACTCAGATATGAACTATGGGAAGATTGTGGGATTCGCCCAGGATACGGAGGCTCGGAAATTGAAGATAAGAATGGAGAGAGAAGGTGGTAGTAGGGCCCGGTCAGCGGGCAACCCTGGGAGTTCAGTGAGAGGTGTAATATCAGCCCTAGGGAGAGGGTCATCAGGGCCATCTCAGTCCTATGCTCAGTCCTCAGCGAGTGCGCCGCCATCATGGCATAGCTATCAGCAGGGAGGTCGCTTTGGACCAGGTTCGGACAGTAGGAGGTTCCATCAGTCGGGTCGTTCAAGTGGGAGGTTCCAGCGGCAGCGGAGGGCCCCATGCCCTAAGTGTGGGAGGTTTCATTCTGAGCCTTGTTACTTGGATATATCGGTGTGCTATAGATGCGGAGAGAGAGGCCAAGTTTAGAGAGACTGTCGTGCACCCAGTCAGGGCATAGGTAGGGGTGCTGCTCAGCTGTCCAGTTCTTCGGCTGCTACATCTTCAGCACGCCCTCTAGCTACACCAGGGCGCGGTGCAGCTAGGGGTAGAGCACGGGTTCAAGGGGGACCCAGACGATTCTATGCTTTGAGTGGTCGCTAGAGTGCGAAGGCTTCTCCAGATGTTGTCACAGGTGTTCTAACTGTTCAATCACATTGTTGATACCCAATTTTTCCTCAAATTATTTGCAAACTTGCATATAAGCTTTCTAAATTACTCTTTGTAATAATGAGTATTTTTCCCTATTTTTCATATTTTTTTTAAAATTATTTTCCTGTTTATTTTAATATTTCATATTTAAATAATTCATAAATTATGCTATAAATAATGTCAAAATATTTTCCAGCTTACTATGTTATTTATAATCATTTTCTATCCGTTCAAATTCAATTATTTCACAAATTAGCCAATTAGATTTTATTTAATTTCAATTACAGCAATTTTACAATTATAGCCCACTTGGACATTTTGTATTGTTTTAATTCGAAATTGATGCACTTTACACTTAATATTAGTTAACTACTGTGATTTCACTTATTTAAACTTAATTTCATTTTGTATATAATTATTAGCTATTTTAATTAATTAATTATCTATTTTTATTGGGTATTTAACACCTAGCCACATTTATTTAAATTTTAGCCACATTTTAAACCCAATTAATCCCAACCCATTGAACCATTAAATGACCCAGCCCAATCTTAAATCTACCCGGTCCAACCCCGATTAAATCTGAGTCGTTGATCAAATAAGATCAACGGCCCAGATCATCTCTTTCCTTAATTAACCCAAACGACCCCCCAGACCCCCCTCATTCTTCGAGACCTTTCATCTCTCTATCTGGTCTATCTCTCTCTCTCTCTATTCTCTCTAGAACCTTCATGTTCTCTCTCTTTCTCCGATGAAGTTTCTCTCTTCTCCGGCCACCTCCGACCACCATCCTTTTGACCACTAGCCTCTATGACGCCTCCTTTCTCCGGTTCACTTCATCTCTGAAGCTTTCGAAGGTTTCAACGCTGTCCAACCCACTACTGGATCTCCTTCTTGGGTTGTTTTCGGCCTCTCCGGTGTGGTTTTGACACTATCATGCCATAGCCACCACTATCCCTGAGTTTCACGACATGTTCTCCTACTTTTCTCTAGTTTCTTATGAAACCCTAGTTTTGACCTAAACCTTTTAAATCTCTGTTATTTTTAGAAATTTTAAGATTATTCCTTTATGTTTTACACTATTTTCAACACGATCTTTAAGATCTATCAGTTTGGAAATGTTTTTGCGTACTTTTTAAAATTAGGGTTTTCTCGAAGCTTTCCTATACTGGTTTAAACTGATTTCTTCTGTATGTTTGAACTTTTCCTTTGCATATCTACTGATTCTATGTTCTTACTTCTTTTAACTCGCATGTGTTAAAAGCCCTAATTTCTTAGACTTCTATGTTTGCTTCTTCATGTTGGCTTGACTACTCGATTCTTGCTAGAGTTTTTCTGTGATTATCATTCTGCGAGCGAGTTATTGTTGAGTCTTTTACCCACTTGCTTCACCTCTGGGTGATTATGTTCATATGTGTGTTTATCTTTGGCCTCTTACTGTCAATATTGCTAAGCCTGCCTGTTGCTACGACTGTTTTCCTTCTTTATTTATATGATTGAAGTAGGGTTTAGTAATTTCCTTCTAACTGATGTTGATTTCCCTATTTTGTTGAGTGCTACGCGTTTGTTTATATTAATTGACTTCAATAAATCACTCCTTAATTGGAATCTCTGAACGTGGTCTTAATTGTTTACTCTATTGCTTAGTGAGCCTAATTATTTCCTTAAATTGAGTCTTGACTGATCTTTTACCTTGCCTATATGTGTTACCGTTTGAATTTGAATCCCTTGATTTAAGGGAATCAATATATTGATTCTTTGGTTGATTAATTTCGAGTCCCCTGTTACTTAGCAGACCTGGATTCCTTCCTTATTTAAAACTTTTACTAATTTTTATTTACCTTATGTGGCTACATGTCTTTACCATTTCTGAGTTTGAATCCCATAATTTAAGGGAACCGTGTATTCTTCTTACATTGATTGGATTCTGTCTTCTTTTATTACCATGCCATTGTGATTCTTACTTTTACCTCTTACCACCTATTTTCAACTATAAATATTCTTTGTCTTTCAATAACACACACACAGAGACTTGTGTTAAAAAACTCTGTCTTTCTTACAAAGGTCTTTGTTCTACTACTCTCTTCTTTTGCTCTTGGTTACTGTTAGCCGGTTATAAGCCAAGGCTAACCATTGTGCTCTTTTGTCTTGCTCTTTCAATTCTGCTTACTCTTTCTCAGTGGTATGTTCTAATTAAGATTCAAGCTCCAAACCAATGTGTTTCTTATTGCTTCAGTTTGTCATATTCCTGATCTTCTTCTATTTGTGTTTCTGTTGTTCAACATGTGATTAATCTCTTGTTGTTCCCTATTGGTACTTACCATGCTTTGTCTCTATAAGACTGATATGCTTTGGTTGAGTTAATAATGTTTATATGTTTCAGTCCATTCAATTATGCATCTATTAGGCTGTTCAACATCCTATTTAGTTTCACTTATTTGTCCCCCTGATCCCCTGAACCTCTCTGATTTCTGCAACTGTGTTCAAGTCAAGTTTTATCAAATCTATGTATCTTCTCCTGCCTATTATGTGACTTATTTGTCCCCAATCCCCATTATCTTTGATTGCTTGATTAGTCTATTACTTCTCTGACCTTACTACTATTTTCAAAAGATTTTATGTTTCAAAATAATTCTTGAGTTGTAGAGTTTTTCAACTGAACTCTTTTTCCAAAACCTCTGTTCCTCTTTTAAACTCACTCCTAGCACTTCACACTATTCCTAGAAACTTAAGTTCCACCTCCTCAGTGTAAGCATTTCTTAGGGAACCTCTTGAGTTCCCTCTAATCTTTGACGCAGTGAGGTTGGTGATTCCACACTACACATGCTCAACCTTGGAAAATATGTCTGGGTGTTGGTATTGGCCAGGGACCCACGAGGTTCTTAGGGAGCTTTTCCGCACCCGGACCGCGAAAGGTTGTGAAACTCGAAAGATTTGAGGTTGGGAGATATGGGCCTGATTGAAGGCTCCCTATAGAATTAGCTTCTTATTTTCCTTTAAGTGATGTAATTTATTATTCTTGGTTTGTAATAATTTGTAAATGAATAATTGGGGCTGGATAGTGAATATGGGAGGGGGGTTATGCATGTTTAGCATAATAATGGGTAAAAATCATGACTATAGGATTTATTTCCCTATGTGTGCAATAGTATCCTGTTTAGGACATGCATATCATGCAATAGAAATCATATTTAGGTTCTCTATTTCAGCATGTCTATTATGTTCCTATCATTTTATAAGTCATGTTCACAGTTAATAACTACAACAAGTGATATAATGTACGGCTACTGCATTTCCATAAGCATTACATTTAGAAACCATGTCTTTAGGTATCCATGTGTGCATTAGATATCATGTTCTTTAGGACCTTACCTTTCAGCATGTTTGTTTCAAGTTATATTTTGCTGAACACCTAGTTAGCATGTATCTAATATGATAATCTCGCTAAAATGTGGTAAATGGTTTAAAACCCTTCTACAAGTATATTATCCTACATATCTTTAAAATCAGAACTAAAGTCTACATGTTCACCTTCAAAACAAAATAAGCAATGTATACGCCCGCCTAGGAAAACCTTAGGCCCAATACTTATTAAAATCCAATCAATCATTTTGTGTCTTGTTTGTGTTAAAAAATGATCTGTAAAACTAATCAGTCTCTTCTGGAAACCTGAGAACCTCGTTGTGTGTCATTATTTTCACTCCTGCTTGCCCAGCAATTAATAGATTTTCAAAACAAATTCTCCCTTTCACAAGATCACTCTGTTTTGTTTGAATCCTTGCTCTATTTTAAAATTATTGTTTCTTGAAGTTGTGCATTCACTCTCTTTTACTGAAAACTACTGGTTCTTGATTTATTTTTGAGTTATTGGATTTCCCAGTAAGTCACTCATGTCGAAGTTACTCTGGTTTATTTAAAAAATCTTGCTTTACTTCTGATTACTGGTTTTCTAAAAGTTATTCCTCCATTTTTACTGAAAACTTCATCAAAACTGCTGTGCACTTTTAAATCCTGCTACTGTCTTTAAATTACTGGATTTCAAATCAATTCCTCTTATTTAAACTGCTCTGTTTTAACTGAACTTCCTGCTTTATTACTGAGTTTCCAAAAACCAAAACTGCTGAAACCTACTGTTTTCCAACTCAAAACCTCTGTTTTAAATCCTGCTTTTGGACTTTGATTGTGTTTGAGACGTGTTATATATGTGTTTACCTGTGGAGGGATCTGTGAGCCTCGTATCTGCCCTTATGTGTTCCCCATATCTGTAGTCCTATTTGTTTTACATGTCGCCTAGAATTTTACCCTTTTAAACCTAGGGGTTCAGCCTAGTACTCACCTTGTAGGATTAGTAGTCCTAAATACCCTCCAGGACTTATAGAATGGGATGGCTAATAGCACGCAATAAGTTTCGTGAACGACACACGCGTTTTAAATACCTTAACGGGGCGGGAGGGGTAGAATATGGATATGATGACCGGTGCGCTAATACCACGTGTAGCCCCTCATTGAGGATGTGACATACCGGGTATTGCATCGATGTGATCCGTATTACTTTAAACCTAGGACAGTTCTTTTTAAATGTTTATTCTAATGTTTCCCAAAACCTTAAAAGAAGTTTCATACTTGTTTGAAATCCCCTCTTATATGAACCTTACTTGCTACTTGTTCACCGTACAAATTCACAAAACTTCTTGGCTGGGACCCACAGTTGTGGATCTTGAGGGGTGCCTAACACCTTCCCTTTGGGATAACTTCAAGCCCTTACCCAATCTCTGGTAACGCAAACTAGTTCATGAGTTATTTACTCTAGGTGTCCCAACGCACCATAAAAATCGTTAGGTGGCGACTCTTCCTTAAACCTCTTCTTTAAGGAGTTGTCCAGAATGTCATGAAACCCAATCTCCGCGTACCTAACCCGTGCGAGGAAAAAAGGGGGCGCGAAAGCATGGCGACTCTGTTGGGGACTTTCCCTGGGCTTATACCATTACAAGTTGCTTTGTGAATTTGGACCTTTAATTTTCATTTAAATGCTTACACCTTTTCCTATTCCCCGTTATATGCTGTTAACTGTTTAATTTCTGCAAGTATTTATTTCACCTGAACGAAACTAACGTATCTTCATGTTTTCTTTGTAACCGCTTTCCATTGTAACTGTTGTATTTCCTTTCTTTACCGCTTTCCTCAACGTGAAAATACATGCCTATTTGTTTAAATGATATTTATTGCATATCATGCTCCGCATTCATATTCCACTCGTGCCAAACAAAAATCCTATAGCAACGCTTACAATGAGTGGTTGCGCTATTCCAATATTACTACCCCCTAAATTCGGAAAGGCATATTTGCGGTAAAACTAGTCGATCAGCGGTGCAGTCGACAGTTCCGTGCCTTCCCCCTTGAGTTGTCCGCTCAAGGGTACCGGTCTAAAACCCCATAGAAACCTTACTCTATTGTAATGTTGCATGCATCATGGTCAAACCTAACCAGGCTAATGTGTTGTCCGCACAATAGCCTTTAAGATAGCCTTGTCCAAAGTCCATTGGGTTTTCCTGGAACCCAAACGCACACCTTCACGTTCTGTGCATTTAATTGGGGAACTAAATGCTCTTTGCTAATTATTGATGTTAAATAGTCGAGTCCGGTGGGGGTAAGGGTCTAACCCTTTTCGTTTTGCAGAAATGAGGCACGAAATCCCCAGATTCGGCATGGTCGCCAACATCCACCCCAAATTGTTAAACTGGTGGGAGGATCTGCACTCCAGCAACAACGCACTCGTCAGGAAACACTTGGGCAACCTGCCCTCTCTTTTGGATATTCATCCTAACAAAATAATGATAGAGGCTGCTACCTTATTCTGGAATTGCGATCGGTCGGTATTTCACTTCGAAAACAATGAAATGACACCGCTGCTGGAAGAAATAGGAGGTTTGGCCGGTTTGGCTAGGGAATCTCCAGGGTTGCTGATGCCTGAGAATCGCACAGGCCGGGGTTTTCTCAAAATGTTGGGTCTGAAGAAAAATCCGGACTTGGTATGTTTAAAGGATTCGTACATCCCTTTTGATTACTTGCACGAAAGGTTCGGTCATAGCAAATCATACCGCACCTATCAGGATGAGTTCGCCCTCACTTCTCTAGGGCACATCCATCGCCGAGTGTTTGCTTTCATGGTTTGTTTTCTGGGTTTAATGGTGCTCCCGACAAAGAAGGAGAGGATTCACACTAGGTTGGCCATGGTCACTAAGACTTTAATGGAAGGAATCAACGGACAGGACTTCAGCATTGTGCCTATGATCATTGTAGACATATACCGAGCCTTAGAAAGTGTCAACAAGGAGAAAAACACTTCGAAGGTTGCAACTTACTGCTTCAGCTTTGGCTCACAGAACACCTGCAAAGGGGTTACTACCGACAAGACATCCATCGAAGAATCTGGGATGACCATATCGCTTTCCACCACCCAAAGTGAATGAACTACATTCCAGACATATTTGCTCAGCCGGAAAATGCCGAGGGATGGGTAGAGTTACTGGGAAATTTGACCGAGGACCAGATTCAGTGGATGTTTGAATGGTTCCCAACGGACGAATTTACCATTCGATCCCGAGATGCTTCATTTTTTATATTGATTGGTCTGAAGGGAATGTACCCTTACGTCCCTCTCCGAGTTATGAGGCAAGCAGGGAGGAGGCAGGTTATACCTAGGGTTGAGAAGATGAGACATCTTCGAGCAGACTTACAGGACGACGACAGCCCTCACAAGTGCCAAGCCCAGCGTTTGTGGCACTGCAAGATTGTACTCAAGAAAGACACCATCGAGCCAGACAGGTATCATGTCGGTTGTACTTCTTTCTATTTAAGCTGGTTAGAAGAAGATATGGAGGGCCAATTCGAGCCAGGATTCGCTCAGGGTCACCGGGTCATAGATGGGAAGGCCGAAGCGCAAGTTAAATTCAAGAGTCTACGCAAGAGGCTCCGTGAATGTGAAGGTAATCATCACCAGATACACGAGTCCAGCAGAAAGCTGATCGAGGAATGGAAGGATATGGCTATCAGCTCCAACAAGAGGCTAGGGTACTTGGAGCGAGGTATAGTCGAGCTGGAGGAAAAGTTCATCAAGAGGATCGAGGACTACAAAAAGGCTGAAGGAGCCGAAGGAGGATATCTAGCCAGGACCTACTTGCTGCTGGGACTTCGCGAGTTGGGAAAGCTGATCAAAGGGAGCAGGAATGCCGAATCTGGGGAAGGTCCTTCTAGGACCAAGTAGATAGGGGTGTCTTTTATTTTGTCTCCTTTGATGTAATAAGGCCATTGGCCATTAGTGACTTTATTTTTCGCATATTTAGAGTCATTTTTATCATCAATAAAATGAGGCATTTAGCATTTCAAGTTCTCCAATTTAATTTGTCGCTAGGCCTACCTCGGGAACAAAGAGGTTCCCCAACTTAGAATGCGTTTTACATTTTTGCATTACGTGTTTAAATTACCGCAATATGTTTTATAATCCTTACTGACTTCGTTACCTTTTTGTTCTTCCTTTATTTATCATTCCCCTCCCCAAAGGTTAGTTCGAGCATTCTGGCATCATCAGTCTATTGTACAAGATCCAAGGGCCCTCCTCCTACTCCTCCTCCTAGTCCTCCCCGAGGCAAAGACAAAGGCAAAAGCAAGATGGAATAATCCAGCGACGCCAGACAAGAGAATAGGGTTGAACGGGTAGAGTCCTCTGACGGCCGGGGTATTCAGGTTTTGCATGAGAACATGTCAACATTGGAACAAAAGTTGCTGAAATTTCAAGAAGAGCTTGATCAGGTCCGAAATTTGGCCAATCTGTCCTTTTCCCTCAATGTCCCTGACGTCACCCCTACACCTCCACAAAATATCCCAAAACATCCAAATCACCATGCAAATCACCCTCACGCCACTCCCCAAAAAGCCAAACCCTCCCGGCACAGTGCAACAATTGCCACAACACTCCGCCTCCACCCTCGGGACCTCATACTCACACAAAAGATCATCTCCTTGCCTACAACAATCCCATCTACGTGGAGACTGTGACTCACTCCACCCCACCTGTCACACATACATCTGAGTCCGATGAGAAGGACCTGCTTATCAAGAATCTGGCTGAGGAACTTAGGAAGCTGACTAGCCGAGTCTAGGGTGTTGAAGGAGTCAAGGGGATCGAAAGTCTGAACTATGAATACCTCTGCATAGAGCTTGATGTCGAACTGCCCGAGGGGTACAAACCTCCAAAGTTCGAGATGTCTGATGGCACCGGTGATCCAAGGGTCCACCTGAGGACCTACTGTGACAAATTGGTTGGCGTAGGAAAAGATGAAAGGATTCGCATGAAGCTATTTATGAGGAGTTTGAAGGGAGACGCATTATCTTGGTATATTAACCAAGACCCCAAGAAATGGTCCAACTGGGTAGGTATGGCCACAGACTTCATGGACCGGTTTAGGTTCAAAACTGAGAAAGCACCAGATGAGTTCTATATTCAGAACTTGAGGAAGAAACCCACAGAAACCTTTCGCGACTATGCTACTCGTTGGAGGTCGGAAGTTGCCAAAGTCAAGCCTGCTTTAGAGAAAGAACAGATGAATAAATTCTTTGTTCGAGCTCAGGACCCGCAATACTACGAATGACTGATGATGGTTGAGGGTCAAAAGTTCTCCGACATTATCAAATTGGGAGAGCGGATTGAAGAAGGTATCAAGAATGGTATGGTTACTAACTTTGAAGCTTTTCAGGCCACTAATAAAGCTCTGCAGTCCGGTGGTGTGTCCAGAAAGAAGGATGTGGTAGCCGTGATGGTTGCACAATAAGCCAAATCCCCGCCTAAATACCATGTCTATCCCGCACCTCCATTCACATATCAACCTGTTCCAAATTACCAAGCACCCTCACCTTCATACCAAACTCCACCATCCACATACCAAGCTCCACAACCCACATATCAACCCACTTCACCCAAATACTCCCAACCCGCTCCCATCTACAACACCTATAACTCCCAGCCATCTCACTATCAGTCACCCCCTACTCGTCAAAACTTCTCTAGGCCTCACCCTCACTTTGATCGTCGCCCTCCAAAACAATACACCACCATAGCCGAGCCCATTGACCAGTTGTATGAAAAGCTCAAAGCCGCTAGTTATGTCACACCTATCCCTGTTGTCACCCCTGAGAACCCTTCTCAGTGGGTTAACCCAAACAAATCCTGTGCATACCATTCTGGCATGAAAGGACACACCATCGATGAATGTCGCTCTTTGAAGGATTACATACAGACCCTTATTGATAACAAGATTATTGTGGCCAAGGAATCCGCTCCAAACATCCGCAACAATCCTTTACCAGACCATAAGGGCGGAGGTATCTATATGATTGAGATAGAAGATGATTGGGATCCCGAGGGGTCAATCGGGTTGATCGCAGAGGGCGATGACCCAAAGAAATCTTTGGTTACTCTCAACCCGATCATAGTCCAGATTCAACCATTTGAGAATGATGAGGTGAATATGTCTATCCCACTTGAGTTTGAAGCAGCACCGCCGGCAAAGGCACCAGTGCCAATTGAGGTTGATTTCATGTCTCCGACAAATGAACTCGCACCCTTCGAGGTCGCAGTCTTGCCACCCAAAGCTCGTGTGCCATTTGAAGTAAGGATAGCCGCGCCAATCCCAGCGGCGATGTCAACCACACCACCTTTCTACTCAGATGTTATCCCTTGGGATTATACAGATGAGGGGAGAAGAAAAAGTAAAAGTAGGTCTGAAGAAGCCATCGCAACACAGGGTATGACGAGAACTAGTAGAGTCTATACCCCTGAGCATCTGGCCGAGTCAAGAAAGCAGGCTGCCAACCGGCCTCCCCTCATTGAGACAGGTTCAGATGATCTTTGGAGGAAAGTACAGGCTAAAGAATATTCGGTCATCGACCAACTGAACAAGACACCAGCACAAATATCCATTCTCTCTCTGCTGCAGAACTCTGAGACGTACAGAAATGCTTTGCTAAGAGTGTTGAGTGAAGTCTATGTACCGAACAACATCACTAGCGGGGAAATGGCCAACATGGTAGGCCAAGTACTGGAAAGCCACAAAATCACTTTTCACGAAGACGAGTTGCCACCTGAGGGATTGGGACTTAACAAGGCTTTGCACATCACTGTGCAATGCGAAGATTACTTCATAACCAGGATTCTTGTCTACGGAGGGTCCAGTCTTAACATATGTCCGCTGATAACACTCAAGAAGTTGGGCAAGGGACTACATGAGATAAAGGATGGAGCGATCAACGTGAAGGCCTTTGACGGTTCTCAAAGGTCTACCATTGGGGAGATCAGTCTATGTCTACAGATGGGACCGACTTGGTTCGAGGTGGACTTTCAGGTGATAGATGTGCCGACATCTTACAATCTACTGCTAGGATGACCCTGGATCCATGTTGCTGGGGTTGTAGCATCAACACTACATCATGCGATAAAATTCGAGTGGAACCATCGAGAGGTGATCATCCACGGCGACGGTAGCAACCCTATTTACAATCGCCAGATTATCCCTGTAATTGATGGAAAGAGAAAACTGGGTGGATGAACATATCACCATATCGAGCGGGTCAATGCTGTCGACAAGGAAAAATGGTGGGATAGCAAGATCGAGAGTATCTTGAAATGGGGAGGATATGATCCAGGCAAAGGGCTCGGTAAGAACCTCCAAGGGATCATGAAACCCATCAAGCTCAAGAAACATGGTACCACTTTCGGCCTGGGGTATGAGTATACATGGGAAGAATTCAAAAACTGGTCGCCCCTGTGGCGCGGTCACTATTACCCCTTGAAGCAGCCAATACCTCATTTGGAGCAGACTGATATCATCTATGGATCCGACGAAGAAGAAGCACTGGCGGCAATGAGGGACTTGTTTCTAGACGACGGGGACATGGATTGCTGTGTTGTTATCAAGGAGGGGGGGAGGAAGACCCTTCTATACAGGCAGTGAGCATAGAAGCTCGTCTCAAGAACTGGTCCATCCGTATGACCAAAGCCTCCTGAGCCTCGGGGTAGCAAGGCTAATGAACAAGCACTATTTACTGTTTATTAAATGAATTTCTTTCCTTTTCAGCATTTTCAATTCCTGCAATAAGATCTTCAATGTTAAAAACAATCATTCATTTTATCAAAGCATTTCCAATCTCCTTATGAATCTCATATTTATTTGCTACTGTTTTCTCCCATTACTTTATCTATACAGCATTACTATTACTTTTCTTGATGAACCGATGATTGTGACGTGCAATGAGACAACGCAACAAACGGATATTGATTCAGAGGAAGATGATATACCCGACGAGATTGTCAAGGAAATTAAGAACTTCGAGAACAGACCTAAGTCCAATCTGGATGAGACTGAAATTATCAATCTGGGGGATTCAGAGAACGTCAAAGAAACACGCATCAACATTCATCTATCACCATCAGAAAAGAAAGAATACACAGAGTTTCTAAAGGAGCATGAGGACATATTCGCCTGGTCGTATGATGACATGACTGGTCTAAGTACGTCCATTGTGGCTCACAAACTGCCAACCAATCCAATGTGTCTACCGGTAAAGCAAAAGCTCAGAAAGTTCAAACTCGACAAGAGTTTGAAAATCAAAGAAGAAGTTACCAAGTAGATCAACGCCAAATTTATCAGGGTAGTTGAGTACCCAACATGGTTAGCTAACATTGTACCTGTGCCAAAGAAGGACGGGGAGGTCAGAGTCTGTGTCGACTACCGGGATCTCAACCGGGCCAGTCCGAAAGATGACTTCCCTTTGCCAAATATACACATTCTGATTGACAACTGCGCCAAACATGAGCTACAGTCATTGGTAGATTGCTTCGCTGGTTATCATAAAATTTAGATGGACGAAGAAGATGCTGAGAAAATGGCGTTCATTACGCCGTGGGGAGTATACTGTTACAAGATGATGCCATTCATCTTGAAGAATGCAGGGGCCACCTACATGAGGGCTATGACTACTATATTCCATGACATGATTCATAAAGAGATTGAGGTGTATGTGGACGACGTTATTATCAAGTCAAAGAAATTTGTTGATCACATGGAGGATTTGAGGAAGTTTTTTAACAGGTTAAGAAAATACAATCTGAAACTGAACCCTGCAAAGTGTGCATTCGGGGTTCCTGCTGGGAAATTACTGGGGTTCATTGTAAGCCGCCAGGGAATAGAATTGGATCCATCCAAAGTCAAGGCCATTTAGGAATTGCCACTGCCAAAGAACAAGAAGGATGTTATGAGTTTCCTGGGGAGACATAATTACATCAGTCGATTCATAGCACAATCCACAGTCATTTGTGAACCAATCAAAGATGCTAAAGAAGGATGTCGCAACCAAGTGGACCGAAGATTGTCAAAAGGCCTTCGACAGAATCAAGGAGTACCTCTCAACACCACCAGTCCTGGTACCACCTGAGCCAGGCAGACCTCTGTTACTCTACCTTGCAGTGTTAGACGGAGCTTTCGGCTGCGTTCTTGGGCAACATGATGAAACAAGAAGAAAGGATCAAGGAATCTACTACCTCAGCAAGGAGTTCACTCCGTATGAGGCCCGATATTCTTTATTAGAGCGCACTTGTTGTGCTTTGACTTGGGTCGCCCAGAAGCTAAGGCATTACTTCTGTGCCTACACCACATACCTCATATCCAGGATGGATCCACTAAAGTACATCTTTCAGAAGCCCATGCCCACTGGAAAGCTATCCAAGTGGCAAATCCTGATGAGCGAGTTCGACATTATTTACATAACTCAAAAGGCTGTCAAAGGACAGGCACTAGCAGATCATCTTGCTGAAAATTATGTGGATGGAGAATACGAACCACTGAAAACGTATTTTCCCGATGAAGAGGTATCATTCATAGGAGAAGACATTGCAGAATCCTACGACGGTTGGAGGATGTTTTTTGACGGAGCAGCAAACTTCAAAAGGGTCGGTATTCGGGCAGTCCTGATATCAGAAACCGGTCAGTATTATCCGATATCCGCAAAACTCAGATTTCCCTGCACCAACAATATGGCTGAATATGAGGCTTGCATCTTAGGGCTCAACATGGCCATCGACATGAACGTCCAGGAGTTGTTAGTGATTGGTGACTCAGACTTACTGGTACACCAGGTACAAGGAGAATGGGCGACAATGAATTCCAAAATATTTCCATATCTACATCATGTACAGGAGCTGAGAAAGAGATTCACAAAGGTAGAATTTCGGCATGTCCCCAGAATCCAGAATGAGTTCGCCGATGCTTTGGCTACTTTGTCATCCATGATCCAGCATCCAGATAAGAATTTCATTGATCCTATTCCAGTGAAAATCCACAATCAGCCCGCTTACTGTGCCCATGTCGAAGAAGAAGCAGACGGAAATCCTTGGTTCCACGATATCAAGGAGTACTTGGCAAAAGGAGAATACCCAGAGCTTTCAAACGCTACTCAGAAACGCACACTTCGAAGGTTTTCAAACAATTTCTTTCACAGCGGAGGAATCCTGTATAGGAGGACTCCTGATTTGGGTTTACTAAGGTGTGTCGAAGCAAAGGAAGCAACAAAACTATTGGAGGAAATACATGCTGGTACATGCGGTTCTCAAATGAACGGGTTCGTTCTAGCAAAGAAGATACTTCGAGCTGGTTATTTCTGGATTGCCATGGAAACGGATTGCATCCAGTATGTCCGAAAATTCCATCGATGTCCGATACACGGGGACATGATAAAGGTACCTCCCATTTAGCTTAATGCAACAAGTTCGCCATGGTCGTTCACCGCTTGGGGCATGGATGTTGTTGGACCAATCGAGTCTGCCGCCTCCAACGGACATAGGTTTATTCTGGTTGCCATTGATTACTTTACCAAATGGGTCAAAGCAGCCTCTTACAAAGCAGTTACTAAGAAAGTTGTGGCCAATTTCGTTCGCGACCGCATCGTTTGTCGGTTCGGAGTTCCAGAGTCAATCATCACCGACAATGGTTCCAATCTAAACAGTGACCTGATGAAAGCAATGTGTTAGGCCTTCAAGATCAAACACAAGAATTCTACAGCATACAGACCTCAGATGAACGGAGTCGTTGAGGCTGCCAACAAGAACATCAAGAAGATATTGAGAAAGATGATAGAAAAGCACAAGCAGTGGCATGAGAAGCTGTCATTCGCCTTATTGGGATACCGCACCACGATTCGCACATCAACTGGGGCAACTCCTTATATGTTGGTATATGGTACAGAAGTCGTATTCCTTCTGAAGTTGCAATTCCATCCCTGAGAATCATACAAGAAGCTGAGTCAGCGACACAGAATGGGTAAGAAGTCGTTATGAGCAATTGGCCCTCATAGACGGGAAAAGAATGAACGCAGTCTGTCATGGGCAGCTATATCAGAATAGAATGACCAGAGCCTTCCACAAGAAAGTCAAGCCGAGATGATTCACACCGGGGAAACTGGTGTTAAAGAAAATCTTTCCTCATCAAGACGAAGCCAAAGAGAAATTCTCTCCCAATTGGCAAGGCCCGTACATGGTTCACCGAGTGCTGACAGGAGGAGAACTCATACTTGCATAAATGGATGGAGAAATTTGGCCAAAACCAATCAACTCAGACGCAATCAAGCGTTACTATGTGTAACTTTCATGCTTTTATCAAATGTTGTAAATTGAACTACGCCTGACCTGATTCCCGTTTAAGAGGGGATACGTAGGCATCCCTATGGGTTCGGTCATATTTTAATAAAAATTTCATTTCCCCCACGAATGGAAACTGTGGTAGAATTTTGAGGAGGACCCTCAAAATTCCATAGCAAGAGAGGTTGCAATGTCCCGAACCGCGTCGTGGTCGTCGGTTCATCCGAAGAAAATTATTTTTCAATTATATGTTATATCATATTTTTATAAAACCATGCATATTTACTTTTCAAAACAGCTTGTTTAGCGATGCACCTCTGTGATACAAACAACGTTATCATTATCAAGCAGACAGGCCGAGCCAGCGGGGATGCGAACTAACCCTCCCCTTTACAGAACTCACAATTTTCCTTTGGATGCAGGCACAAAGACGGCAAAAGCCCAGAACTTATTATTATCTCCGCAAGACGCATATTTCTTAAAGACACGTTCTCAAACTCGTCGTACATGCCGACGCTTACTATCATCACAAACAATGCTTGTTCACCACAATCATATCACCGCAGTTTATCATCAGCTAAGAACTCTTACTGTCATTTTATTTTCCCGCACTGCATAAGGCTATTCTGCCTTCTGAGGTTCCACGCTACCTCCCTTGCATTTTATTTCCTGCATTGCATAAGGCTACCATTCTGCCTTCCGAGGTTCCACGCTACCTCCCTTGCATTTTATTTCCTGCATTGCATAAGGCTATTCTGCCTTCCGAGGTTCCACACTACCTCTCTTGCATTTTATTTCCTACACTGCATAAGGCTACCATTCTGCCTTCCGAGGTTCCACGCTACCTCCCCTGCATTTTATTTCCTGCATTGCATAAGGCTACCATTCTGCCTTCCGAGGTTCCATGCTACCTCCCTTGCATTTTATTTCCTGCACTGCATAAGGCCACCATTCTGCCTTCCGAGGTTCCAAGCTACCTCCCCTGCATTTTTATTTCCTTCATTGCATAAGGCTATCATTCTGCCTTCCGAGGTTCCACGCTACCTCCCTTGCATTTTATTTCTTACACTGCATAAGGCTACTATTCTACCTTCCGAGGTTCCACGCTACCTCCCCTGCATTTTATTTCATTGCATAAAGCTCCTATCTACCTTTCAAAGCAATCACCTTTCGTGACATTATTTATTTACGCTTTCTTTCGGGCTAAACTCTGCCCCTCTTTTCTTTCGCAAATCGCAAGACTAAACTCTGTCTTGTTAGCATCTACTACTGCATTCTTCATGGGCTGAAATATCGCCAACTTGTCCAAAGGCGTCATCGTTCGGAGGCACCATATTCATGGCCCGAGAACATCATTTCATTGCATGAGGATCACTTTTATTCAACCCACATATCATTATTCAAAGGCATCATGGTTCGGAGGCACCATCCGCATAGCCCGAGAACATCATTTCATAGCCTGCGAATCCCGCACCAAGCGATTCATGGCCCATGACATCATGGTCTAAGGACATCATCCTAAAGTGTCCAAAGACAGCATTCATAGTCCAACGGGAACTTGCATCACGTTTATATTACGCACGATATATGCTTGCTATTTATTCGCAGGTAATCCGACCGGGACAGCCAACCAGGCAGGAGCGGACCGCTCCAGTTCTCCGATACAACCCCGTAAGACCTTCCTACTTTTACCTTACCTCACACCTTGCGTCCGTTCTTGTGAAACATCGCCGGTATATTTCACCGATGATTCCAGAACTACATACGACCTGATTCCTGTAAAACCAGGGATATGTAGGCAGCTCAGAAGCCAGGGCGCAGCCTAATTCTCTCCCACAGTTTTCTCTCGGTCAAAATTGGCCATCATATCTTTACCCGACAACTCTTTCAGCCTTCCCGGGTAAAGAAGGGCAGCTGTTGATACCCAATTTTTTTCTCAAATTATTTTCTTGCATATAAGCTTTCTAAATTACTCTTTGTAATAATGAGTATTTTTCCCTATTTTTCCATATTTTTATTAAATTATTTTCCTGTTTATTTTAATATTTCATATTTAAATAATTCATAAATTATGCTATAAATAATGTCAAAATATTTCCCAGCTCAGTATGTTATTTATAATCATTTTTTATCCGTTAAAATTCAATTATTTCACAAATTAGCCAATTGCATTTTATTTAATTTCAATTACAGCAATTTTACAATTATAGCCCACTTGGACATTTTGTATTATTTTAAGTCAAAATTTCTGCAGTTTACACTTAATATTAGTTAATTACTGTGATTTCACTTATTTAAACTTAATTTCATTTTGTATATAAGTATTAGCTATTTTAATTAATTAATTATCTATTTTTATTGGGTATTTAACACCTAGCCACATTTATTTAAATTTTAGCCACATTTTAAACCCAATTAATCTCAACCCATCGGACCATTAAATGACCCAGCCCAATCTTAAATCTACCCGGACCAACCCCGATTAAATCTGAGTCGTTGATCAAATAAGATCAACGGCCCAGATCATCTCTTTCCTTAATTTACCCAAACGACCCCCAGACCCCCTCATTCTTCGAGACCTCTCATCTCTCTATCTGGTCTCTCTCTCTCTCTCTCTATTCTCTCTAGAACCTTCATGTTCTCTCTCTTTCTCCGATGAAGTTTCTCTCTTCTCCGACCACCTCCGACCACCATCCTTTCGACCACCAGCCTCCATGACGCCTCCTTTCTCCGGTTCACTTCATCTCTGAAGCTTTCGAAGGTTTCAACCCTGTCCAACCCACTACTGGAGCTCCTGCTTGGGTTGTTTCCGGCCTCTCCGTTGGGGTTTTGACACTATCATGCCATAACCACCACTATCCCTGAGTTTCACGACAGGTTCTCCTACTTTTCTCTGGTTTCTTATGAAACCCTAGTTTTGACCTAAACCTTTTAATCTCGATTATTTTTAGCAATTTTAAGCTTATTCCTTTATGTTTTACACTATTGTCAACTTGATCTTTAAGATCTATCAGTTTTGAAACGTTTTTGCGTACTTTTTAAAATTAGGGTTTTCTCTAAGCTTTCCTATACTGGTTTAAACTGATTTCTTATGTATGTTTGAACTTTCCCTTTTTAACTCACCTGCTAATTTCTTAGACTTCTATGTTTGTTTCTTCATGTTGGCTTGACTACTCGATTCTTGCTAGAGTTTTTCTGTGATTATCATGTTGCGAGCGAGTTATTGTTGAGTCTTTTACCCACTTGCTTTACCTTTGGGTGATTATGTTCATATGTGTGTTTATCTCTGGCCTCTTACTGTCAATATTGCTAAGCTTGCTTGTTGCTACGACTGTTTGCCTTCTTTATTTATATGATTGAAGTTGGGTTTAGTAATTCCCTTCTAACTAATGTTTGATTTCCCTATTTTTTTTAGTGTTACGCGTTTGTTTAGATTGATTGACTTCAATAAATCACTCCTTAATTGGAATCTCTGAACTTGGTCTTAATTGTTTACTCTATTACTTAGTGAACCTAATTCTTTCCTTAAATTGAGTCTTAACTGATCTTTTACCTTGCCTATATGTGTTACCGTTTGAATTTGAATCCCCTGATTTAAGGGAATGAATATATTGATTCTTTGGTTGATTAATTTCGAGTCCCCTGTTACTTAGCAGACCTGGATTCCTTCCTTATTTAAACATTTTACTGATTTTTATTTACCTTATGTGGCTACATGTCTTTACCATTTCTGAGTTTGAATCCCATAATTTAAGGGAACCGTGTATTCTTCTTACACTGATTGGATTCTGTCTTCTTTCATTACCATGCCATTGTGATTCTTACTTTTACCTCTTACTACCTATTTTCAACTATAAATACTCTTTGTCTTTCAATAACACACACAGAGAGACTTGTGTTAAAAAACTCTGTCTTTCTTACAAAGCTCTTTGCTCTACTACTCTCTTCTTTTTCTCTTGGTTACTATTAGCCGGCTATAAGCCAAGGCTAACCATTGTGCTCTTTTGTCTTGCTCTTTCAATTCTGCTTACTTTCTTACTAGTATGTTCTAATTAAGATTCAAGCTCCAAACCAATGTGTTTCTTATTGCTTCAGTTTGTCATATTCCTGATCTTCTTCTATTTGTGTTTATGTTGTTCAACATGTGATTAATCTCTTGTTGTTCCCTATTGGTACTTACCATGTTTTGTCTCTATAAGACTGATATGCTTTGGCTGAGTTAAAAATGTTTATATGTTTCAGTCCATTCCTATATGCATCTATTAGGATGTTCAACATCCTGTTTAGTTTCACTTATCTGTCCCCCTGATCCCCTAAACCTCTCTGATTTCTGCAACTGTGTTCAAGTCAAGTTTTATCAAATCTATGTATCTTCTCCTGCCTATTATGTGACTTATTTGTCCTCGATCCCTATTGTCTTTGATTGCTTGATTAGTCTATTACTTCTCTGACCTTACTACTATTTTCAAAAGCTTTTATGTTTCAAAATAATTCTTGAGTTGTAGAGTTTTTCAACTGAACTCTTTTTCCAAAACCTCTGTTCCTCTTTTAAACTCACTCCTAGCACTTCACACTATTCCTAGAAACTTAAGTTCCACCCCCTCAGTGTAAGCATTGCTTAGGGAACCTCTTGAGTTCCCTCTGAACTTTGACGCACTGAGGTTGGTGATTCCACACTACACATGCTCAACCTTGGAAAATATGTCTGGGTGCTGGTATTGGCCAGGGACCCACGAGGTTCTTAGAGAGCTTTGCCGCACCCGGACCACGAAAGGCTGTGAAACTCGAAAGGATTGAGGTTGGGAGATATGGGCCTGATTGAAGGCTCCCTATAGAATTAGCTTCTTATTTTCCTTGAAGTGATGTAATTTATTATTCTTGGTTTGTAATAATTTGTAAACGAATAATTGGGGCTGGATAGTGAATACGGGAGAGGGGTTATGCATGTTTAGCATAATAATGGGTAGAAATCATGACTATAGAATTTATTTCCCTATGTGTGCAATAGTATCCTGTTTAGGACATGTTCAGGTTCTTTGTTTCATCATGTCTATTATGTTCCTGTCATTTTATAAGCCATGTTCACAGTTAATAACTACAACAAGTGATATAATGTACGGCTACTGCATTTCCATAAGCATTACATTTAGAAACCATGTCTTTAGGTATCCTTGTGTGCATTAGATATCATGTTCTTTAGGACCTTACCTTTCAGCATGTTTGTTTCAAGTTATATTTTGCTGAACATCTAGTTAGCATGTATCTAATCTGATAATCACGCTAAAATGTGGTTAAATGGTTTAAAACTCTTCTGCAAGTATATTATCCTGCATATCTTTAAAATCAGAACTAAAGTCAGCATGTTCACCTTCAAAACAAAATAAGCAATGTATACGCCCGCCTAGGCAAACCTTAGGCCTAATACTTATTAAAACCCAATCAATTGTTTTGGGTCCTGTTTGTGTTAAAAAAAATGATCTGTAAAACTAATCAGTCTCTTCTGGAAACCTGAGAACCTCGCTGTGTGTCATTATTTTCACTCCTGCTTGCCCAGCAATTAATAGATTTTCAAAACAAATTCTCCATTTCACAAGATCACTCTGTTTTGTTTGAATCCTTGCTCTATTTTAAAATTATTGGTTCTTGAAGTTGTGCATTCTCTCTCTTTTACTGATAACTACTGGTTCTTGCTTTATTTTTGAGTTATTGGATTTCTCAGTAAGTCACTCTTGTTCGAAGTTACTCTACTTTATTTAAAAAATCTTGCTTTACTTCTGATTACTGGTTTTCTAAAAGTTATTCCTCCATTTTTACTGAAAACTTCATCGAAACTGCTGTGCACTTTTAAATCCTGCTATTGTCTTTAAATTACTGGATTTCTAATCAATTCCTCTTCTTTAAACTGCTCTATTTTAACTGAACTTCCTGCTTTATTACTGAGTTTCCAAAAACCAAAACCGTTGAAACCTACTGTTTTCCAACTCAAAACCTCTGTTTTAAATCTTGATTTTGGACTTTGATTGTGTTTGAGACGTGCTATATATGTGTTTACCTGTAGAGGGATATGTGAGCCTTGTATCTGCCCTTATGTGTTCCCCATATCTGTAGTCCTTTTTGTTTTACATGTCGCTTAGAATTTTACCCTTTTAAACCTAGGGGTTCAGCCTAGTACTCACCTTGTAGGATTAGTAGTCCTAAATACCCTCCAGGACTTATAGAATGGGACGGGTAATAGCACGCAATAAGCTTCGTGACCAACACACGCGTTTTAAATACCTTAACGGGGCAGGAAGGGTAGAATATGGATATGATGACCGGTGCGCTAATACCACGTGTAGCCCCTCATTGAGGATGTGATATACCGGGTATTGCATCGATGTGATCCGTATTACTTTAAACCTAGGACAGTTCTTTTCAAATGTTTATTCTAATGTTTCCCAAAACCTTTAAAGAAGTTTCATACTTGTTTGAAATCCCCTCTTATATGAACCTTACTTGCTACTTGTTCACCGTCCAAATTCATAAAACTTCTTGGCTGGGACCCACAGTTGTGGATCTTGAGGGGTGCCTAACACCTTCCCCTTGGGATAACTTCAAGCCCTTACCCAATCTATGGTAACGCAAACTAGTTCATGAGTTATTTACTCTAGGTGTCCTAACGCACCATAAAAATCATTAGGTAGCGACTCTTCCTTAAACTTCTTCTTTAAGGAGTTGTCCAGAATGTCATGAAACCCGATCTCCGCGTACCTAACCCGTGCGAGGAAAAAAGGGGGTGCGACACACATAATGTTTATGCTCTTATTGATCCCGGATCTTCATTGTCATATGTCACTCCATTTATTGCTTCAAGTTTTGGGATAGAACCCGAACAACTTCATGAGCCGTTCTCTGTGTCAAATCCGGTTGGTGATTCTATCACGACCGCGCTAGTCTATAGGAAATATGTTGTCACGGTGTGTGGTTGAGACACCACGGCCGATCTGATTGAGCTAGGAATGGTAGATTTTGATGTTATCATGGGGATGGATTGGCTCTACTCGTGCTTTGCTAAAATCGACTACCGAACCAGAATTTTGAGGATCGAGTTTCCTAGTGAACCAGTTATTGAATGGAAAGGGAATGATGTTGTGCCGAGAGGTAGGTTTATTTCCTATCTTAAGGCCTCTAAGATAATCCGGAAGGGGTGCATCTACCATTTGGTCCGGGTTGCGGACACCACTTCTGAGGTGCCTGCCGAGTCCGTGCCGGTTGTGAATGAGTTTCTTGAAGTATTTCCAGATGAGCTCCCTGGAATTCCACCAGATAGAGAGATCAATTTTGGGATTGATGTATTTCCAGATAAGCAGCCAATATCTATTCCACCTTACAGGATGGCGCCAGCAGAATTGAGAGATCTAAAAGAACAATTGAAAAATCTAATAGAAAAAGGTTTCATTCGGCCAAGTGTGTCGTCATGGGGCACACCGGTTCTTTTTGTCAGAAAGAAAGATGGATCGCTTCGGATGTGTATTGATTATCGGCAGCTCAACAAGGTCACCATCAAAAACAAATACCCATTTCTTCGGATAGATGATTTATTCGACAAATTGCAAAGTGCTAAGTTTTTCTCCAAGATTGATTTACGGTCGGGGTATCACCAGTTAAAGATCAGGGAGCAGGATTCCTAAGACCGCCTTCAGGACTCGTTATGGGCACTTTGAATTTTCGGTCATGTCTTTTGGGCTAACCAACGCCCCAGCAGCTTTTATGGATCTTATGAATTAGGTTTACAAGTCGTTTCTTGACACCTTCATGATAGTCTTCATTGATAACATCCTTGTTTATTCGCGAAGTCGGGAAGATCATGCTAATCACCTCAGCGCAGTTCAGCAGACTCTTCATCAGCACCATTTGTATGCAAAGTTTTCAAAATGTGAGTTTTGGCTAGAATCAGTCACCTTTTTGGGCCATGTTTTTTTACAGGGAAGGGATTCGGGTTGATCCCCAAAAGATTGCAGCAGTAAAGGATTGGCCTAGACCAACGACCCCGACAGAGATTCGTAGTTTCTTGGGTCTAGCTGGGTATTATAGGAGGTTCGTGGAGGGATTCTCTACCCTCGCCTCCCCATGGACTAAGCTGACGCAGAAAGTAGTTAAATTTCAGTGGTCCGATGCTTGTGAAAAGAGCTTCCAGGAATTGAAGTCGAGATTGACTTCGGCGCCAGTGTTGACCTTGCCAGAAGGTTCAGAGGGATTCGTGGTTTATTTTGACGCTACGATAATTGGTTTGGGGTGAGTGTTGATGCAATGTGGTAAATTTATAGCGTATGCTTCAAGGCATCGCAAGAACCACGAAAAGAATTATCCGACGCATGATTTGGAGCTCGCAGCGGTTGTGTTTGCATTGAAAATCTGGCGACATTATCTTTATGGGGTCCATGTGGACGTGTTCACAGACCACAAGAGTCTGCAGTATTTATTCAAACAGAAGGAGTTGAATTTAAGACAGCGGAGGTGGTTGGAATTGCTCAAATATTATGATATGAATATTTTGTACCATCTAGGGAAGTTGAATGTGGTGGCCGACGCTCTTAGTCGTAAATCCATGGGTAGCTTGGCACATTTGGAAGTCGGTCAGAGGCCTTTGGCTTGGGAGGTTTATCAATTGGCCAGTCTTGGGGTCTGTCTTTCGGCCTCGGATGAGGGGAATGTCGTGGTGCGTAATGGAGAGGAGTCTTCGCTTGTAGCGGAAGTTAAGGAAAAGCAATTCAGAGATCCAGCATTGGTACAATTGAGAGAGGCAGTTTTGAATCACAAGATGTCAGCACTTTCACTCGGCAACGATGACGATGTCTTGCGGTGTCAAGGGAGGTTAGGTGTTCTAGATGTGGATGATCTCCGGGAGAGGGTGATGGCAGAGACTCATAATTCCAGGTATTTTGTTCACCCAGGTTCTACGAAAATGTATCGCGATCTCAAGGAGATTTATTGGTGGAATGGTATGAAGAGAGGTGTAGCGTACTTTGTGGCTAGGTGTCCGAATTGTCAGCAAGTGAAGGTCGAGCATCAGAGGCCTGGTGGGTTGACGCAGCTTATGGGAATACCGATGTGGAAATGGGAAATGATCAATATTGACTTTGTGGTAGGGTTACCCCGCACTCAGCGCAAGTTCGACTAAATTTGGGTAATGGTGGATCGACTCACGAAGTCGGCGCATTTCTTGCCAGTCAAGTCCACCAATACTGCAGAACAGTACGCTCAGTTGTACATCAAAGAAATAGTCAGACTCCATGGCACTCAAGTTTCTATTATCTCAGATCGAGGGGCCCAGTTCACAGCTAACGTTTGGAGGAAATTTAAGCAAGGTTTGGGTACTCAGGTAAATCTCAGCACAACTTTCCACCCACAGATGGACGGTCAAGCGGAACGGACTATTCAGATGCTTGAAGATATGCTACGAGCTTGTGTATTAGATTTCAAGGGTAGCTGGGATGATCACTTGCCGCTTATAGAGTTTGCTTACAATAACAGCCTCCATGCTAGTATTCAGATGGCCCCATTTGAGGCATTGTACGGTAGAAGGTGTAGGTCTCTGATTGGATGGTTTGAGGTTGGTGAGGCGGAACTGTTAGGACCGGATCTTGTACATCAAGCTATGGAAAAAGTTAGAGCCATTCAGGAGAGGATGAAAACTGCTCAGAGTCGTCAGAAATCCTATGCGGACGTTCGTCGTAGGGATTTGGAGTTTCAAGTAGATGATTGGGTATTCTTAAAGGTATCTCCTATGAAGGGAGTCATGCGGTTTGGAAAGAAAGGGAAATTGAGCCCGAGGTATGTCGGGCCATATCGAATCGCTCAAAGGATAGGGCATGTAGCGTATAGGCTGGAATTTCCCCCTGAAATGTCATTAGTGCATCCAGTGTTTCATGTGTCCATGATAAAGAAGGTAATTGGAGATCCAGCTGCCATCGTTCCAGTTGAGACCATTGAAGTTAATGAAGAATTGTCATATGAAGAGGTTCTGGTTGCGATTCTTGATAGGCAAGTCTGTAGATTGAGAAACAAAGAAATTTGGCGAAGTCAGCAAGTCGAGGAAGCCACGTGGGAAGCGGAAAGTGAAATGAAAGAAAAATATCCCCATTTGTTTAAACAAGTCTAGTAGTGATCGTGAGAGCTGCCATCTCTAAGCAATTATATGTTGTCACGACCCAAATCTCGATTCAGGTCGCGATGGCGCCCAACGGCGAGGTTAGGCCAGCCAGTATAGAAACACTAAGTGTTATCATTCCCCGTTACGCAAATTTCATCTTTTAACCAATTTTAATCAAATAGAAACATGATAATGGCGGTGATGTGAAATAGAACTACAAGAGCAGAAAATAAACCAATAGGCATGTCGCATAACATATGTATAGCCAACAACCTAAAATATACACTACGGGTGTGCCAGGAACTAGTGTCACGAGTGCCACGGGCAACTACTGAATACACAATGACTACAATATATACAGGGTCTCAGTCTGAATGAAATGGACAGAGAATATAACATAAGAACTCCAGGGTGCTGCTAGGAAGTCGCCGGGAAAGCAGCTCACCGCAAAGTATGACCACGCTATCAATATCTAGCATCGGCCTGATAATCAGACGTACCATCCTCCGGACCTATACAGCCAAGTACAGAAAGAAAAGAAAGTGCAGCATGAGTACATATTAAATAAATATGTACCCAGTGAGTATCCCGCCTAAACTCGAAGAAGTAGTGACGAGAGGTCGACTCGATACTCACTAAGGTCCAACAATAATAACATATGATAGAATATAATGAAATACAGTAGGCATGTCAGGGAAATAAGCAACAAGTATATATATATATATCAAAAGCGGAAATCCAAACAATTGCTGAACTAAACAATAAAGCACTTTCAAGGTTAGAAAGGAGACTCTCATACGGACTCTCGTCACTTGGCGCGTACGTAGCCCCCAAACAATTTACACATAGCATATACATCACCTATGGGGACAATTCCCTCTTACAAGGTTAGAAAGGAGACTCACCTCATGTCGAATCTACTCCTCAGACCACAAGTCTGCCCGAAACTCCAAACTCTACCCCCGAGGACTCGCAACTAGCCAAAAGGTATACAATAACATCAACGCATGCACAAAGAGGGAAGTTATCCTAGTTATTCAATATAATCGCTATTCTTGAAAAAATTCCAAATTCCAACCCCGGTCCCGCATGATCAAGTCCCGAAAATTCTTGAAGGGATCACTCACCCATAGCCTAAGGATCATTAAGGTGTGATTTCTACTCGAATTCATGGCCTAGAATGGAAAATCACAAAATCCTCAAGAATCCTAAAATTACTACCTAATTTTGTGATCTTTAGATACTTTATTAGGGAGTTTAACTAGGAATTAATGCTAAAGCTAGAAGGTTATGGGGTTTTACTTACCTCTTACTGGAACTGGTTGTGGCAGGTTTTTCTCAAGCTCCTAAGCCTTTAAATGGAGTTTGAAAGTGAAAAATGTGGAAGAACCCGAAATTGGCACTTATACAGTGCTGGCTACAGCGACTTCCGCACCTGCGGCCCTTGGACCGCGCGTGCGGTTTCGCGCCTGCGGCCTGGAGCTCGCACCTGCGGACTTTGGGCAAGGGGGCTGAGGATCGCACCTGCGGACCCGCTCCTGCGGAATTTGTTCCGCACCAGCGGAGGATCCGCACCTGCGAGGCTGGGA